>VTPC01082314.1:0-11703 GCA_011009095.1 Ignelater luminosus | reverse complement strand
TAACGGTTTTTTGCAGTCACCCTTCCGTTACATGGTAAACCACGCGGAATTTTACCACCCCGCATTTTTGAAACACCGTGTATATATAAAATTTCCTTTATTATCTTATTTTTACTGTTATGGTAATCTTATTCAGATTTATTGCATTATTTCTTAAAAGGGGGTTAAGCTCCAGAACCTTGCGTTAACAGGGTAGAGATACATTGAATTACTTCACGCTTATTCAAACGGATTCTTGTTTTTATGTTCTCATGGACCCTGCTATTCACCCTAACTTGTATTCTTTTATGTAAAATTAGTTAATTTCTTCTTTCGCTGAGTGTGATAATTCATGGACCGGTTAACAATTTCCGAATTCTGGGGGAACGCGGAGAGCCTGGCGTGACAAAACGAATCGAGACGCGACCAGTGCACGGTCTTCTTACAGATCTTTCCACCCGTTGAGATGACTCCGATTCTTGTGAATGAAAAGAAAATCCTTTATAAAGAGGTAAATTATCTTCATTTCTTGCATCCCCTGTGTCCCCAATTCTAACTGTTGTTCCTTGTCTCCAGTTGTTTGGTTAGATTCCGAAAAGTTTAATTCTGGTAATAATTATTTTACCAGAATTCTTCGGGGGAGTTCCATAAAGCCTTGTTGGTGACCGGAGGCTCCGTACTGTCGTAGTATCAGTGCTTTCTGGGATTTAATTCGTTTCCATGTCTTATTGCTGGACCAGAAGAGGTTGGGCCCAAGGGGCACCTAATCTAGAAGAGTCGGTAAAATAAAATGATTTTTTTGGCCCCGAACTTTTAAGAAATTTTTGGTGTAATTTAGTAACCTAAATGTTCACTCATTTTACTGTCATTCGATCAATTAAATAAAGTAGATTTTTTATTTAATGCTTTAAAGTTCATTTAGCAAATGATTAATTTTTTTTATGATCCAGTCCTTTAGTAATTATTACAACCAATTATCATCCTTTACTTCGTTTTAATTTTACCTCGCTCTAATGTAATGCTATCGTAAGATTTTGTCAATGTTAAAATTTTTTTAAAATGTTTAAATTTTCGAATTTTACTTGAAGACTACCATTAATCTTTATTACTTAGGATTATATTGACAGTCTGCAGCTTCCGATCGGAATCCGCTTTCGAGATGTATGGTAAGACCTCTTTTTTTCCTATCTTAATGATTATCCAAAAGTCGCATTGATTATCATTTGATTTTACATAATCTTGTTTTTAATTTCTTAAATTAATTTGATTTACACTGGGATTAATTATAAATCTGTTTTCTAATTTTTTTTTAAATTTTAAATTAGTAAAGTTTTCAGAAAGTTTTATAAATCTTTAAATTTTTCTTTTATTTTCCTTGAACCTCTTACTACGTGGCGTTTGAACGGATTTAGCTTAACAGCCGAGTGTGCCTTAAGATAGCAATTGTTTGAATTTATATAGCTTAACCTTGGATTTATTCTGTATCAATCTTCAATTTTTCTTTGCATTAAATTTTTGATTTTGTATTCAACTTAACGTTTTCGTAGTTAAGATTTGAGATTTAATCAAGGTCATGATTTAAGATTTAATAAGCTATTTGCAATTTTGTGTTTAAGAGATTTTGTTACTAGACGTTGTTAATAATTTTTTTTGTTTATTAGTTAAGGCTTAATAACTTTGTTCTTTTATAACTAATGATTTCTTTATTATTAGAAATTTCAATGTACCTGTTGATTACTAGCTTCATATTAGTATAGAAAATATACTCTTACTGTTTTTGTTAAGATTTTTGAGTACATAAACCTAATTTTTTACAATATATTTGTGGTTAAATATAAACTCCTGTGTTTTATTGTGAGTATAGTCTCTACTTTTCCACACTTAAAAGCTACTAACTTGAGTTCAATTGACTTAGGACCAAGCGTTCCTAGTTTTCATTCAGGTTAATGCGGTAACGCAAGCAAATACGCTACATGTTTCAGAATTCACCTTAAACTGTAGTAGTACTTCTCATACATCTGCATATTAACACAAAAATATGAATCTTAAAAAAATAAAGGATGCGACTTTCGTTAAGAAAAACGATTAGTTAAAAAGTTTTAAAAAGAAGTAAAACTGCGGCATTGGAAAGTAAGCAGAAACAGTTCCCCGTTCAAACATAGGTCAAATACGAGGGTTGTCTGAAAAGTTTCCGACCTAACAAAGATACAAGACATTTTTTCTAAAAATGTCTTTTTATTTTTCAACATAGTCTCCTTGTAACTCTACACACTTCTCCCAGCGATGCTCCCGTCTCTGTAGCCCGTCCAAATAGTACTCGGCATTTTTCTCTGCAAAATAATTGTTCACGAAGGTGATTGCCTCTTCATTTGACGAAAATCTTTGTCCTCCGAGCGCAATTTTTAGATGAGGGAACAAAAAGAAGTCGCTTGGGGCTAGATCTGGTGAGTAAGGCGGATGGTCAAGCAGTTCAAACAGTAATTCGTGGATTTTCGCCATGGCAACCGCTGAGGTGTGAGAAGGTGCGTTGTCTTGGTGAAACAGGATTTTCTTTTTCTGCAAATGTGGCCGTTTTTTGCAAGTTCTGCCTTCAGCTTGTCAAGTAATGATGCATAGTATGCTCCTGTAATGGTTTTTCCTTTTTGAAGATAATCGATTAAAATAACTCCATGACTATCCCAAAAAACAGTCGCCATCACTTTCCCAGCCGAGAAAACAGTTTTTGCTTCTTTTGGAGCCGGATCCCCTTTGCATTCCACTGTTTGGACTGTATTTTTGTTTCGGGCGTATAATGGTGTATCCAAATTTCATCTACAGTAATTAATCGGCGCCAAAACTCGGATTTATTTCGCCTAAACTGCGCCAAAAGAGCGTTGGAAATATTCATTCGAACACGTTTTTGGTCTAACGTGAGCAAACGCGGCACCCAACGCGCGGACAGCTTTCTCATGCCTAAATGTTGATTTAATATGTGACAAACACGTTCTGTTGACATGTTCATAACCTCTGCTATCTCTCTCAATTTAATTCGGCGGTCGTCTAGCACCATTTGGTGAACTTTGGCGATGTTTTCGTCGGTAGTTGCAGTTTTTGGACGTCCCGAACGTTCATCGTCTCCCAAGCTCTTACGGCCACGTTTAAATTTAGCAGCCCAAAATTTCACTGTGGTAAATGATGGTGCAGAGTCCCCATACACAGAATCCAACTCATCTTTTATTTGCGAAGGCGTATCGCCTTTCAAAAACAAATATTTAATGACAGCTCGATACTCGATTTTGTCCATTTTCACAAAAAAAACTCACATCAACTCACTCAAACGACTGTTACATAAAAACTGCGCGTCCAAAATGGCTGAAACTTTGGTGAGTAACTGTCAACAGATGAACAACGAAATTCAGTAGCTTTTATTTACGAGTGCTGCCATCTTCACGTTGAGGTCGGAAACTTTTCAGACTACCCTCGTAAAGTCGTTGTCAAATGCAAACCTCGTAAGTCATCTTTTGAACTCCTTTGTATTATTGTAAGGTACAAGCTTTTACTTTTAGAAAATAAAAATCTCACTTTTTTAAAAGCTTATTTACTAGATTTGTTCATGATAATGACTGTAACTGAAGCATAACAGTCTACCTTGTCAACACTTTAAATCAAAGCCAGATTTTAAACATTAGCAATAAACAATGATTCTGTGATTACAAAACAAATTAAACTTGTTTAGTAAGTAATTGAATTCGACCTGCAAAATATTTTGTATTTGAAAAATACCCCAAATAGAAGAACAACAGTTAAGTTTATTAAAATAGATTGACACTGTTGATGGGTTTCCTCAGTCTATTAAAAAGGTATAGCAGTAGTAACAATTTTATTTATAGCTATAAATAAGCGATGCGGTTTTATCAGTTACTGAATTTAATCAATTTGAAGAAATTCCAGCATTAGTGCTAAATGAACGAACTAATGTCAAGCAAAGAGTTAGAAAACGATTTAAGAATTCAGATATCGATACACGTACCATTCAAAAATATTACTTGAACAGTAACAATAACTCACGCGAAGCGGACAGTATACCACGCTAGTGGGTATATTGAAAAACAAGCATTCCGCGTAGAGTATGTTTTAGAAATGATAGTGCAGCAGCATTTACACATAATTAGTTATAGTAAACAATCTTGTGGTGCTTTTTTTACGAACAGCAATGAACATGAAGATGAGTCCGAAAACTGTTTCTGCTGCATTAGCTTTAAAAAGTAAAGTAAAAGAAAGATCAATTTCTATTCTAAATTACATTAAATTTAGTCCTATTATAAGGTTTTCAGGCATTATCTTAATATTGTATTGTAAACAAACGACACAATAACATAACCTCAACGCCTGCTTATTTTGACATTCACAACGGTTATGCGTTGACGTCATCATCCTGATCATACCAGTCCAGAGAGGGGTGATTCTGGATGGGACTTACAAACCCACCATTTATGAACTCTTGTTATTGCTACAGTTAATACCTGGGTAACTTGATAACCATCTTTGAACGCATCCTAGTGGAATACTTCCCTTTAAGCTTAGTTAGATGTTCAGAATACAGAAGCAAAACTATGAAACTATATAATTTACGCCTGCGCCTATTTGTTTATAAAATATTGATATGTTGAACAGTGCAAAGATTGCAAAATAAAATATTTTTTAAATAAAACCAAGAACCAAGAGCAACTTATTTTAAACAATTTTACACTAATATTGTAAGTTTGAATTTGTTGAATAATTATTAGAATAATACTCTTCAGTAGCAAACAACAATTTAAATTGCAAATGCAATTTTATTAGTTGAGCTTTTTAGGCCCACCATTAATGAAATTAGTCATTTAATGAAATTCGAATTCAGCCAAAGGTGGTAATTAATTTTTAAGATTAATAAACAAAAAAAGTGTTAATTGTAATTACTAAACTAATATTAATATCTTTAGAGGCACGTTGGTTCTAGTGTAATAATAATTATGGTGTAACAGACGGTAACAACCAATAGATTTGTCCTAGTTAATACCGACGAGAACGTGATTCCCAAGCGTATATCAAAGAAAACTCTAGCAAATGCGTTTATATCTATAAGTTAAGGACAATGCATAATGCATAATTACAAGCATGACTGTCTCCGATTTTATGTCGTTTCTAATTAAAATTTACCTTATATGCACTAAAAAGTGTCATTATGTTTTGTTAGTTTTTGCATTCTCCGTATAATTACTATTATCAAACTATGAAACGTATTGCAAATACGCTTGTAAATGTTTGTAGGTTGGCGTAATGCTGAATTCTTATAACAAACAAGAAAATAACAGTTAATGGAAAGTGTAAAATAACTATTCAAATAACAAATATGAAAATTTTAATGAGAAACGAAACACGCAACAAATTTCTCTTAAACTTGAAACATACGCGACACATTACCATAACAGAATTAACAATAAAAAGTTCAGTTTGTTTTCCTTTTTGTACTTCCGTCAATATTTAATTACTAAGCAAATGAATGGTTATTTCTATGTATTTTAGTCAAACAAAATATTTTCTATTGTGTTAATTCATTTAAAATAGTAGTAGTTAACGAGCTCCTTAAAATAAAAAAGAAAATGAAAACTATAAAAATCAATTAAAACATGAAATTTGGAACAGAAAAATCTATTTATTAACCTTTTCATGAAATGCATCTTAACGACACAGCTCAAGGTTTCACTAAAAGGTTCATGGGTTTTTCAACAGCACTACTCAGGAACAAGTAGGTAGTTAATAAGACAAATGCGTCAGAAAGGACAATATGCTTTTACGTTATGCTAAGTTCGCGTTAGTTGCAACTTTTTGGTTTGAAAAACAAAAAAAAACACAGTATTTTGATTTTCCTATAATAAAGGAATATACACAAGGGGCAAAAATTCACGCGTGTTATTACATGAAAACAATTTGTTTGTAGTATTGATAACATAAATTTCCCAAGAGGCTACCTGCGTGGTGTATTAGAAGAAAGAATTTTTCTTTTCAAAAAGAAAGAAGTTGTGCAGTATTAAGTAATTTTATAACTATTATAATAACATTGCACTAGTATAATATGAGTTGATAACGTACAGCGTTAACATTCTTCCTGTAACTATACTTTAATGCGCCTGTAAATACATCTAGGGTATTTTCCCATTAAAGTTAAGCTATTAAGTAATTAAATATCCTAGTTCTGCAATTCAAATGTGCAAATTACAATTAGAATAGTAACGTGTATGTCCATGCTTTAATGGCTTCTAAACAGCAAGCTAATAATAATTAGAAAAATTAACATTGTCATCATCAACCTACACGGTATTTATGTATAAACGATTTTTTTGCGTTAGTAAACAGGTTTAATTTTTAATTCGTAAGAGTGATTTTTTTCTGATTATTTCACTAATTTTGAGTATAAAATAATTCTCACGTTAAAAATACTGCGTCTTTATTGAGACACCCTGTACATCCTATAAAGGGCAACAACTTTATAACTATCCACCACTAATTAATAATACATTGAATTATAGCAGTAGTCAGACTGTTGCCCAATAAAGTTCCTAGTGATACATCGTGGTTTATGATGTTTACAGTGTTTGTCTGATGAAAGTCATGCCGTAGCCTAAACAATACTGATAACTGAATACACCGACATAATGTTATCTGTGTCCCAAGGTTTAACTAACAGCTGGATCTTTCAATATAATGCTAGAAATATTTATGTCTGATAGGCAAATATTTATTTTTAAAAATTAAACATGATTACAGCACAACACAACGGTCTAAATAAGTGTTAGAATACTGAAACTAGATAATCACAGTTTTATTAACAGAATAGAAACAAATGAAATTGCTACTCAAAAACAGTTGATTACAATTGAAAATAAGATTATGAAAGGCCCAGTGTTTCAATCGTCGCATCGCATAGCTTTTACTATAGTTTTATTTCTATGCATATGCTACCGGACAAACCCGAAATCCGGATATTCTAGTATTGACTAGGACAAACGCAAAGCTCCTGCACTCTCTAGGCACAACGCAAATTTCCTAGGACAAACGCGGAGTGCCAGACTAATTCAGGAATAACTGATTTTAGAGAAGGAAATTCTAGTTTGGCCTAAAATTTTCAGGCAGAACTGAAAGTAACTCAAACTCAAGAGAATAAACTAGTTTTGATTTTGATTATTGCTTTATTTGGTGCCAGTAAGAAAAAGTTTACAGGATTATCGAAAATAACAAAACTAACGAATGGTTTGAGCATTAAATCTTAAAATTACGATAGCGAAAACAATTTTGAAATTTTACCTATGAATATTAAATATTATGGAATCCTTAAGAATAATTATAATTTTAATTTTTATCTGATACCAGTAAAAAACCTATATCGATGAAAAGAATTAAACTAACAAATGTTTTACAATACAATTATAAAAAATAAAATAAACAATAATTGGTAGGTACTTACTAGAACTATTTAAATTCGAAGTAAAACAAAACCAAGTTGCTGTAAGTCAGAAGTTTTCTTATTTCTACAGGAATTGCTGTTATGGCATTTCGAATTACAGAGGAGTTGTCGCCTTTTACACATGCATAAGTTTGTTTCACAGTGTTTAGTACGCTGGCATCTAATGTATCCCTGACCTTTACCCGAAGAAATTGTGGCTGTAGTTCTGAGAGAAATTGTTTGGTTTTGGTCAATATCGTCTATCGAAATAACATTGTGTTTGCAGATTTCAAATTCTGATCGCGCACACAATTGTCTTAAACAACCGTCTTTAGTACCTAGCTTATATAAATTATTGTCTGTCACGTTTAAAACTACGGCCATGATATTACATAAACTTCCTCTTGCTTTATCTACATCTGGTATGGGCATTGTGACATTGTCGCCAATATTAGCTGGTGGATGTAGCTTGTCGCTTGATTGCTTCATTTCTTTGGCCTGCTTTTGTAGAGAAAGTGCAGCTCTCTTCCTAGCTGTTGCAATACTACTGACTTTATTACAATATTGATCATTTTGTTGGTCATCCTCATCATGACTATCTACCTCTTCCCTTTCCATTTCCACTGCCACTTTTTCGTCGTTTCGTTGTCTCATCTCTGATTCTGTTTCGCCCGAATTTGTCAATGAAATGACTCTGTCTAAGTCTTCCTCGGCGAGTAAATCAAAGATAACTTCCTTGCTCAATTTAGTCGTAATCAGCCCTACCCTGGGCTCCATACCAAACATGGCCTTGTAGGGTGACATGCTGATGCCTGAGTGCAGCGCTCTGTTTTTCATAAATTGTACGAACTTAAGTCCTTCTGTTCATTTTAGAGTGTTGTTGTCTTTAGTCACGTTGCCAACATGTTTTCTATATGTTGATTGGCTCTCTCAACGGAACCTTGGCTTTGGCTATGTCGAGGTTTACCGTGCACTAACCTTAATTCTGGCCAAAGATCGGATAACTCATTAATTACTTTCTTGACAAATTCGCGCCCATTATCGGAATGCAGAATGCAAGGGGCACCAAAGAGCGTAATAATATCAACTAAGTGATATGCTCCTTCTTCAGCTGTTTTAGTGCGAAGAGCTCTCAGAATAACTAATTTCGTTAAGTGATCTTGCTCCACCATTATCAATTTATTACCTGCATCACTTTCTGATTGCATATCTATTAGGTCGACCTGACAGCGACTATTCATTTCATTATGCAAAATTGGTCGAGAAACTAAACCCTTCTTTCTTTTTGTTCGTTTCATATGACAACTTTTACACATGGATAATAATAAGTTTATCATTTTTTTTGTTATGTTTGCATACTTTTTGCTCGTTTCGGAGAGTAATCTATCCCTTCCACCATGCCCAACTGCGCGATGTGCACTGGCGATAGCATCAAACACCTCATCAATAGGCAAAAAATAACGTATATCGTTTTCTGATGATTTAGCAATTAGTTTTTTGTTTCCGTTTATTTCAATAACATCAAATCGTTTCAATCGACGATATTGCAAAGCCACCTTTTTCGCAACCGACTTTGCGATCAAAACCTACAAAAAGCATGCAGAGTTACTAAATTTCATTAATTATAACGAACAACTTTAAACAATTAGGATATAAAAAAAGATGTTTCATAAGGCCCTTTATTACTGTACGAGTTAATGTCTGGAAAATGAGCCGCGGAACGGCGAGTTTTTCAATGAAGGAGTGCGATAATTAGTTTATAAAACAAATTTTTAATACTATTTTTTGCACTGAAGAATTTAACTTCATTATTTTTGTAAAAGTATAGTCAGAATAGTATTAAAATGTGTAATAGTACCAACCCACAATACAGTGCGTCAAGAGGCATCGTTAAAGAATCACAAACAATTGAAAACGATGCGTTAATGAAGCTCTAGCACCAAAATAGAAAATAGTTATTTATAATGCAAATATTAAAAATGTCATTTTGTTTGTGAGTAGGCTAGTTTATAAAACGAGGCTGACAGGTTGAGTTTTATAACCATACGAAATAAAACGTTATAATATAAAAGTTATAAATATAAGTAATATAACGTTATAGATATTAAGAAATTTAGATTATTTTTGCTAAGTGTTTTATTTGTTTGACAATAATTATATAGCTTGTGAATTAATTAAATAACTGAAACTTCTTAATGCTACTTAATGCTACGAGTGGCACACCCCTCGGTTATAACCTCAAATCAATCGTCTACATACCTCTTCTAATAAGCTGTTGTATTGAGCATTTGTAAGCACAGTAAAATGTGTCGAAGACTTGGTGTCTCGCTCTATCATGGTTTGAATAAATTTATCTTTCCATTTTAATTCGGACATAATGAATAATCGACAAAATCTATTATCACAGCACAAACTACACAAGCTCATCCAAGTCACACAATGACAGTGCACGATGCGCAGATGCGGTTTCCAAAATTCGAAACGGGTTTATCCTAAGTCGAGCAGGCATATCTAGTTTATCCTAGGTAACTTAAATAACTTCTAGTTCTGCCTGAAAATTTTAGGACAAATTAGAATTTCCTTCTCTAAAATCAGTTATTCTTGAATTAGTCTGGCACTCCGCGTTTGGCCTAGGAAATTTGCGTTGTTCCTAGGGAGCGCAGGAGCTTTGCGTTTGTCCTAGTCAATACTAGAATATTCGGATTTCGGGTTTGTCCGGTAACACATATACATCCGTTACAAACCAGTTTCGCAATTATTGTGTTCATGGAAATAAAGCTTTGCTTAAAGTTAAACATAAAGGTATTATTAAGGAAACGCTAATTAATCTTCTTATAATAAAAAGAATAGTAGACTTTTATAATTAATAAATTGTTGAGGCACACAAAATAGTGTTGAATTTTTAGACAGTAATAAAGCCTATTAAAAGTGAAAATAGGCTAAAATTGGTACGTACTTACATATAACTATAAGTTACCCAAAAAATAGTATTGAGGCACAAACGGGATTGATTGATTTTGCAGTGGTGAAAAAAAGTCTTGCATCACTTTAAAGACTGAGAAAAATTCTAAATGCACTATATTGCCAAATATATTTTAGCCATTCATTTTTTGTATCACGCAAAGAATGTGTCACAATAAATCTATAAAAAAACACAATACTAGTTTTGATTAAAAAAGAAACATAGTTGGAAAATAAATTTATTTTTAATTGCAAGTTTATATAGACATTGTAAAAAAGAAGAGAAACTTAAAAATCTAACCGTTATCATTATTAATATTTGATTGGGTAAACTTTGTTCTTGATAACCAAGTCGCCTCTTTTTGGCATGGCATTCATCAATTTCTATATCTCCTTTGAAATATAGCAATGCAAGCTTGAACTAGAAATTTGATTCATTTTGTTTTGTTGTGAATTTCTCTTTTAATATGATACCTGCTATCCTTTGCTATAAGTTTCCTATGGGACCGCGGTCAGATCTTCTCCAAACAAGTCTTCCCACAATAATGCAGACGACCAATGCACACTGATTCAATAAAGCATGATGGCTGGACAAAATTCATTTTCGAAATCATTAACCAGAAAATTCATGAAAAGTAATTCTAAATTTTGTTACTTAATGATAACATAATTTAAAGATTCCTCGTTAATCCATTCCTAGGATTGCAGTAATAGACAAAAGTTGGCACTGAAATATGCGATGTTATTGGTAGTTATTTACCTACTTTGTTAATTTATCACACTCCTTGTTTATTCTGTGTGTGTTGTTTAAGTTGTTTATGATAGAAACTCAAGTTCAAGGTTTCGCACTTTATTTACATATGCAGAAAAGCTATTTTAAATTCTTGTCAAGGTTTTAAAATTAATTTTAAACAAAACAGAATTGTTAAAAAATATTTAGAATACTATACAGGGTTAGTCAAAAGTCTGGAAACAGTCTTATTGTAGCAATACCGATAGAATTAGCGAAATAATAACCTTTGGGGGGTATATTAGACTATCTTATCTACACGTTAGAGATCTATGGCTTAAGGTATATATTGGATGGTTTGGATGAATGTAAGTACTTCCTTGAGTAATTGTTTTATTTATTTATTTATATTTCTCTACCGGTTTCGTTCATTTTTGAACATCCTCAACAGACATAAATTGACATTTTTTTAATTAATTATCCAGCTCCGCATAATTGATATCAACTTTTAATTTTTAAATGGTACCTTAGTATTTTGATGACATTTTCTAAATCTGCATAAAATTCTAGA
>VTPC01082302.1:0-14153 GCA_011009095.1 Ignelater luminosus | reverse complement strand
ACAGAATTACACAATTACCCAATTTCACTTCAGAATTGGCCATGTAAAGAAAGACAATGAAAGCAGTTTATTTTTGCTCTAGATGCACTAAGCAAGGTTAGTAAATAATAGTATACCATGAGAGATACATCATACTATACACTTCAAGCACTGAACTAAAAAAAAGACGGAATCTAATGGAAGACCAAGACAAATTTAAACTATCCTTATGTCATGTCTGCTACATCACTTCTAGACCTTCGCTCCGCTGGCACGCAGACTCCGTCAAGCTCCGACCACGTAGCTCTAAAGAGCTCCTCTTCTCTTAAACTTCTTAGAGCAGAAACAAGTGTGACTGCCTGCAGAGGGCGCTAATTGGAGTTTTATTGGCTTGAAAGTTTTACCCTCCATTAACCTTTTTCAGGGAGCTAGAGACGGACACAGGCAGACCACCGCCTTCTGACGTGCCATCTGGTCTGATGTCTAGCTTTGTCGTCCATTATCTTTTTTAAGAAAGTTAAACACAAACACGGATGGAATTTACCTTTAAAGTAGGACTTTGTCCTCTTCAGAGAATTAAGCACAAACCCGAATTAGGTTAATTCTTTACAGAGCTGAATACGAACACTTTAACGAACCACTTGTGGTATTTCAAGATCGGACTGTGCTCTCCAAGACTGGTACAAGAACGAAGGTAAAGTTAAAAGGTGACTGTTTTATACATAGATTGCTTAGACTCAGCCTAAACTGATTTCTTGCACGGGGTGCAAAACGTTTTATTGCATAGTCAAACGGTGTGATTGTGCGGTTAATCCTATAGGTTCGCCTTCAGGAAGCCCAAATGTGAATCTCTGAAGTGATTGTTCTTGATTTTCCTTAGAAGTACAGATAATACCGAAACAATACCCTTACCTTTCTGAAATATTCCCATTGTTGATTGAAAAAGTCATTCGTTCTTACACGTACTCTTTTGTTGCTCAAGATTAATCATCAATAGCGTTTTGTTCGATTTGCTATTTTAAGATTAACCGTCCCGAATTCCTGTCAATATATTATCTTCTTTGTTCGTTCACGACAGTCTCTGTTCCAGTTTGGACAAACTTGTTCTACTGAAATCAATCCTGATGCGATTAAAGTATAGTCAGAAGATCGAGAAAGTATTTGCAAGACAAAAAAACTGAAGTGTTTCGATGAACTGCAACAATAGTTTGAAAAAGACAATCCAGTAATATAAACTCAGTTCTTTTTGTTTGTTATTATGCCTAAAGTACAACTGATCTTGTAATGTTATTTTAAAATTCGCACTAAATCCGCCCCTGTTTTTCAATTTCGTTCGGATATTTATTTTCTTGACGCGCAATATTTAAATTGTTTCATTAAACGAATGTTTGTTATAATGCTATTTTAAAGAATTAATATTTTCGTGGTCTCGACACCTAGACTCCAGTAGACGTGTCTTTCGTTGATTTCCAATATCAAATGCTCAGAATCATTAGTTGCAATACTGCAGGCACACAGTCTCGGGGAAGTCAGATTTAAACTAGCGAATCTACAAGTACAATTTTCCATTGTCGCATAAAGAGTATTAATGTCTTAATCTGTTAGGGTGTATATCCGACTTTTTAACCCTACTTCCGTAAGTACGAACTGCGTAACAAAAAAACGCAGAGGTTAGTTAGGCATTACGTGGATAGCTGTTGACTTGAACCAACGTGTGGTAATTTTCGACGTTTACCTCTACATCCCCTAATTGGATTCAAACCAAATTAAGTGAAGCGACCCTCTTAGAAAAAAAAGAGATCGGACTGGAGAAATCGTAATTTCTTCGTGTCAGAGACGCGCAATAGTCGCGGAAGAAAGTGGTTTGTTTGCCAACAGCAAGGCTTATAAATTTCGTTATCGTGGAGAATGTATAATCCAAATATAATTACGCTGGTGTCCTCCAGAAAGCAGAAATTGTAGAGGGTAGGAACGCAACCATTTTGGCTCCGTTGGTGTAGCATCTGTGTGTATACTACATTTTGGAAGCTACGCAAAATTTTAATAGTGCTTGAGACTCAGTGATTTTCGTTTATAAAATTGTGTGTAAACGCCTGGATTTTGTTCTTATGTTTTTTTTTGTGATTAACGTCAAATAAGTGGTTGTTCTTCGAAATTAAAGTTTTCTCAATTATTGGATCTAGCTGCCTTTCGTCGGAAAACAGAGGTTTGCACATACCTTTTGAAAGAAAGAATTCCTGTATGAGTAAGAAAGAAAACCTGCTATGTTTTATTATATGAATTTTAATGTTTAAAGACTAGGAGAACGTCGAACTTTGTGAAATATTTTTTACGAAAACTCTGCTTAGACAGGATCAGTTTCGTATTGTTTTATTGAATCATAATTTTTTTTACAAGTAACTTTTTAACTAATTTGTAACAGGAACGTTCCCAGGTAATTTTAGCTGGTGTTTGATAAATTGTTGCAACAAAATTACTAACTTGGCAATCATTTCTTTGTTCTTAAATGTAAAGTTCAGTTGCCAATATTTAACAATTTGTGGTCAAGTTTACATTAGTCGAGTTAATTAATATTTGAATTTTGATCTTTTGTGTTCTATTTTAAAATTTTAACGTAACAGAATCATTTCGCTTTGTTTATTGTAATAATTTGTTTTTCTTATAGTTTGTTTCTGTTTTTATTATTTTATCGACTCTGTTCTCCAAACAGAAGTTAATTTATGCCTCTTATTGATATTCTTTTGTAGTGCTATTTTGTTATTGTTTTTGTATTTTTGTTTGTGTGTGTTTGATTCATTTTTTTATTATCATTATTGTTTTAATAAATGTAAGTAAGGTCGACTTCTTGTATTTTTGTTTTTGTAAGTGGATCTCTGGTCTAGGCGAAGCAGCTTAATTTCATTATTTTGTTCTTTTGGCTATCAAAAAGCACGTAGTGTATATTCCAAATTTCAATTATAGACTAGATGTCTTTGCTCAAGAGAGAAGTAAATATTGAATTGGCATTTCTCTCTTGTATCGTTTTAAAAGAAGGAAGTCTTCAGAGGACTTCCTTAGCAAAATTAAGTAAGACAAATCAAGTGCTTATACAGTGTTTATTTTTTGTATTGAGTCTCATTGGCGAAACATCAGAGCGAGTTTTAATAGAGCTTCCACGAGGTAAGTTACACACAGGGTGAGGTTTCGTAAGAGGCCTATATACAGGGTGTCGGATTCACGAGTAGTCGCGTGACCGACCATCAGAACCCTTCGATCTACGACTGATGGCGCCCTCTTTTACGACCATCTATTAGTTTAATAAAAGTTTTGGAAAACGGTGAGCTTCTCTTTGTGAGAGATTAGCCAAGTTTATTTGAGAATCCACCCCATCTGCGGCATGAGCTACGGGATTGAACATCTACCATTGGTCTGGACGGGAGTTGTGCATACCTTTGAGCACTGGCCCGTTACAATCTTTCTTAATTTTGATGAAATTTCTATTTAGTGGCCTGTGCAGATTCTTGGTCCCCTTTCACGCTCTTCCGTCTCCGACACGTGAGCTAGTCTACTGTCACGTTTTTGTTTCTGTTTGCAGGTTGCTGATGTGTCGACCTTGGTTCTATCAACGTTTTCCTTCTTTTAGCTCAATCGTCTTGCTTTTTAATTTAATGCAATGACGACATTATGACGCAAGCTTACACCTGATTCTTTCCAATTCATCTTTTCTTACTTGCATATCTGTAAACTATCTTGTATTTTTTGTATTTTTCAAAGCAGCTTGTTAAATCGGATTTGCCTAGATAATAATATAAATTCCTTATTTACAACTAATAGTACGTCAACTTCAAGTGAAGATTTTCTCTTTCAATACTTTCACTTGATTGTCTTCCCAACATATATAACTTGAGCAAGGTTATATCTGGATTGCATCTTTAATTTTATGATTTGGTTTTATTACTAATAATGCTTTCTGGCTGGAGTTAATTGGTATTTTAGCGACGGCGGAATACTAAGAAAACGCCAGTCGGATCGAATCAATCTTAATAATTACCTATCTTAGAAATCTGAACGGGATTTAATGTAATTTATTTCAGTATTAGTTCTAACATTAGATTTCACAAGATCTAAAGAAAATTCCATTTAATGTAGTAGTTCTGTACTTCTACTTATTAGTAGGCGGCCAAATCGCATATTTTATTTTTCATTTCTGTTCTAACTACTATTCATCAACAGTAATAGTGGCCATTAAAGCAGTCTCTACAGTTTTCCACTTAACAACTCTATAGCAAATAAGCTGAAAACGGGAAGCCATAATTTTATATACCCATACGTTTTTATACTAACAAACACCTGTGGCGCATCCGAAGGGAAACATTTTTCCAAGACATTTGTTTGATAGTTTATTTACAAACTATGATGGCACGCTATTGTATAAAAGCTATCCTCGTTTTTATCAGGCTCATCTTTATCACTTATTTAGAGTCTAGTACTACTACTCGCATCTACATAGTTATGAAATATAAAAGGAAATTGTTCTCGTCGGTGGTATCTACATTAAACAACCATCAGAAAATTGTTTTGGCAAGAGTTTTATATCGTTCCGCGCTAGCGATTACTACGTGCTTAATTTACTTTCTCTCCGTTCGTAAATTATTATTAATTCTTTCTATGGATTATTTCTTTGTATTGCCGCTACATCTTAGATAAGCCTTCTACGTACTTGTTTCTGTAGATAATAATTTACATTGCAAAGTAAACTGAATTTCACCAGCAGTAATTGTTTAAATTTTTTATTTATAAAATTAGAAATGCTGATTATAGTTAAATTATCATAGGGTATACTGCCCTGAAGTATTCAATCTTAGTGTTATATCTTTATTATTAGGTTTTCCAAAAAGACACTTTGAATTAGATTTACCAATTCAGTAAACTACGTAGGATACCAATTTATTGAGTATATACGTCAAGAGGATTACCGTGTCGGTGCAAATTCTTTACAACTTGGCATTCTTTAATTCTTTCTTGCCTTGCATATATTTTTCAAACGCGAGTTTCGATGTCTATTCATCTTTTTTATTGTTTAGGCTTCTATGTTGTTTTCAAACTGCGTCACTACACCCACTGTATTGAGTTAAAGGAATGTTGACTGCATTTGTGTTTAGATCTGAACCAAATATCTTCATTGGATGCTGTAAAAATTAGAAATGGTGTCATTTTGACAGTGTACGTTAGGCATTAATAAATATTATGTAAAATAAAAATAGTTCAATCTTCCGAGGAACATGCTAAATCAAAGGTTCCAAACTTATTTTGGTTTACCATACCGTTCTCTATTCAGAGAAACAATTTCACAGCGCTCTTTTTCTTTATTCAACGCCCTTAATGACATTTGAGGTTACTACCGCCCGCGCCCCTTGGATCGTTACGGAGCCGCCAGGTGGCGATACCACCCACTGTGGGAAATGGTTCTAAATTAATATCAAATAGTTCTGACACTAGCTAAATAAGGAAAGATGCAGCTTTAGGTGTATAAGAATTGGAAGCATTAGTTAGCCACCCATATCTTTCTATCAGATTCTGGAATATTTGGGTTAACAATCAGTGACGGTCGGGAAAAAGTTTCTCGGATTTTTAATCAAATTCACGGGACCATTTGATTCTGCTATTGGTCGGATTATTAAGAGAAAAAAATGACTGAATGAAGAGAATGGACGTTTGAACTTGCTATTAGAAATGGACAAGTCCAAAATAGCTTAATATGATAGGGTTTATTCTTTTTTAACTAAATTTGCTAAAGGCACAATAGAAAAATAATCAGAAACTTCTTCAAAAACTGACACATTGAGTATAAACCAAATTTATTAGGCATCATCTTGTAAAAGGAATTACAAGGTTTAGGTAATTTGTGTAGAAAAGATTCGAGATCCTTGGGAATTCGACTAGCAATTTCCTCAAAAGCGGCATTCTTCGCTTTACTCTGGCAAACTAACAGGCGAATACCAATCACGACTGAATACAAGCCTGTAACACCAAGTACCAGTAGTTTCCTTTCTTGCTGGCTTTGCTGAAGTAGTAATTTTCTCACTCATAGGCTATAGGTTTTCACCATTGTTGTAGCTATGTAATACGCTATCAAAGAATCTAGATTCTGCAGTAACATTTATAAACTGATCATTCCGGTACTATCTGTTCTACATTAATTGATTCCCATCGTATTTCTACGTGCTACATAGATATATCCATTTTTAATTGTTGTCTTCTTGCATTAGCCGGTTAGTTAATATACTAATTTATCAACTGGTCGTTTGTTTATAAATCCTGTTAATCTAGAATTTGGAAAGCTAAATTTTGGTAATTCTGGATTTTTTTAGGCTTATTTCGTCTGTTGGTACTGTTTTGTCGAGATGTCGGAATTGATTTACGATACTTACTATCTGAATTTAAGTTGATTGGGTTAAAACCAATAGAATTCCTATAATATATACTGCAATTTGGAAATTGATAGCTAGTGATTTTAGTATGATGTGAATATGAATTGATGAGAGTCTAAAACCGTTTCACATTTTTTTTAGTGCCAGAACAAATTTCTACGTCAACAGGCTTTTTTCTTCTTTTGTCAGATAGGCTGCAAACCCTATGCTTCAACCCTCTTCCTTTCTCCGGGCTTGAGACAGGCGACATAGCCATCGCGGTTCTCAATTCAACCGATAGCAATGCAGTAGGCTACGCCGACAATTCTCTATATATTTAGTACCAATGAAAGCAAATGCATGGTAACATTGAAAAAGCCCAAAAGATGCAAACTAGATATAAAAGTCATTAAACAGACCGTGAGATTCAAATACCTAGAGACAGAAATTACAAACGATGGAAACCTGAAAACTTAAACAATAAAACAAATAATAACGCAACACGTATAGTAGGCTGTCTAAACGACATTATATGAAACAGTAATCATATGAGAAGATAAGAATAAGGTACATAAAACAACTATAAGATCAGTTATAACTAAAACAAAAGCAGATAGTGTCAGAACTTCACAAATGAGGAACACAATGGAAATGAGAATTCTGCAAACAATGCAGAAAAAACATTAAGAGACCAAACAAGGAACTAAGAAGAGAAACAGACAATGGGTAAAACAAGGAAGAATATACTGGAACGAATTAGATGTTAGCTCTTTAGGAAATTTTACAAAGGAGATCACTTTACAATGTAAGTTAGAGGTTAGCTACATATTAGGTCTATCTTGAAGATTTTTTTTATTTCCTACTAATTTTGTTTTTACTTTTTGCTTAATAAACAGTCTAAACATGACTTTTTTCATTATTATTACTCCAACTACTATAGTTGCAATCCTATAAGCTTGATTATTTGGCAATAATGATTTAACTATATCTAAAATAAACAGTTAATGATATTACCAAATGTCCTGGCGCTTCTATTGAACAATTTTGCTTTTTATCAAATTCTTTTAAATCTCATTAAGAGCAAACTTGCAAATTTGTAAAAGAAATTTAAAAAAAGGGTCACTACTTTCAGATTAAAAATATTTGCTATTGACTTTTGTTGTTTAACATAGCGATCTTACCCACCTTCACCTTGAGTAATGGTACAGATCATTGATCAATATTTAACACATGAAGAAGAAGTAAATAAACTGTAAATAGTTACAATTACCTTACCTTAATGACGGTCATATTTTTCCAATGTAAGCATTCAGAACAGCTCCAAAACTCGTGAAGTCTAGGTGTCTATATCTTTTTGCAACTTACCTTATAACCTAGATTTACAAGCTTAATAACGAAAATACGCTATATATAACAAAGCAAAAGAACAAAGTAAAGGTATAACGCTCTTTGTCTCTTTTCTCTCACTAATATCGTTTCAATTTTTTACAATAATTTTATTAATATTATTACAAAAATTGAATAAATCAAAAGAGGACAGAATTTCCCGCAAGATATTTTTAGTATTTCAAATAAAATTATTCAAATAGAATTTGGTTACAATTAATCGAATACTTATACTACACTTTCATAATTATTTTCTAACAAAAATTAAATTTTGCAGAGTACCATGTGACTTACTTACCAATAAAGTCAGAAAATTTAATTTTCTAAATGAAATTTTGTTGTAATATTTCAAACAAAAACATGAACAGTATAAGCCTGCATTTTGAGGTGACAAATTAAATAAAAAGCTGAATCGAGAAATAAATTAGGTATGAACAAGAATCTAAAGATGCAAATAAACAAAAGGAAATAAAAATGACATTTTGATTTACTGAAATATTTCTTGTTAAAAATTAGATTAACCTTTATCTACTTGCTCATTTTTCTTGAGCTACCTTTCATGATTAATGTTGGGTTTACATGCAGGGTTTGTTAAAAATAATTCAGAAAATAATATTTAGATTTTTTTATTCAATAAATTACAAAGTAGTATCAAAGTATTAATAACTTAACAAATATTCTACTATTTATTACATAACTGGCACTTTAAAATAGGAAATATTCACAAAAATGTATAACATTGAACAAAATCCAAGTGATTGATTGTCCACAATACTGGCACAAATTGAGATGAAATTCATTATTTTAAATCTTCCTGTTGGTTATCAATGACAAACAGGCCAACCTGCAAAAAATATTTATTTAAATTTTAGTTTAGAAATTTGGAGATCAATATAAAAAATTTGTTTGCATAATACACAGACTTTGTTGTGTACGTTGGTGAAAAGCTTTGCTAAAAGGGTAGCTTAATAATGTAATATTCACTTCCATATTTTCCTTTTCCTGGTTTTACAAGAATTTCGGAGAGACTAAAAATATTTTAAAATTCTTTTTATAAAGATACCATATCTAGATGTACCTAAATATTAAATGGATATGATTTAATCTAATCAGCTGGTTCATCAAGTTATCTATATCTATACCCTTCCATGTATTTACAGTGTTTCCAACCACATTAAAGCAAACACACAAATACACGCACCTATTCATTTATGAAATCACACATGTGTTAATAGAATTTCTAGAAACAGAACGCGCCTTCTCCCTATAGAATTCATAAAGGAAACACGGAAGCTGCCGGATCGCGTCCTTTGGGATCTTAAACTAAGAACTATTCAATATTCTCCAGTACTAGAATATGATAATGGCCTGTGGTTGGGCGCTTATCATACCCGACACAATAGTTTCGCTTAGCCAACAACAGGAAGTCGAAATTTCCTTCACGTTAACCTTCCCACCTCTGCATGTACAAATAGAGACTGTGTGACCAAAAACAATTAATATAACAAAAATATTTATTGTTGCGATAAATTTTACCAGGTGGTGCAAAAACAATCCTACGATTAGATAGTGAATGAAATATACGAATGCTATTACAATGGAATATAAATAATAAACTTACGAATTTATGTGTTTGTGAGTATTGTAGATTTCATAGTAAATAAAATAATATTTATTATTCAACAGCAAAACTTTTAATAAGAAGATATTAAGTGCAAAAGCTACAACCTCTGAAATGTTAATTAAGTTTTGTGTTTGTGGTAGACTGAAATGGATACTACAGTTAAGTTACTACACCACCATACATGCCCGTTCTAAATGAGTGTGCTCTGCGTTGATTAATAGTAAACTTCAATGACACAGTTTAAGAAAAAATCGCTTAAAGTTTTTTTTGTGAGAAAGTCCTTACTATGTAATATTAATATCATATCTGCTACAGCGATTTCTTACTTGAGTTTGGAGTACACAGGACTCACGCGATGAGATGATTGGCAAGTCGCGGTTCCATAGCAGAGGACGTGGATTCCTGATGTTTCGTAATTTATTAAAATAACTTGTGGGGTAATAAAAAGGCTCAAGTCTTGCCGTAAACTTAAATTATTATAGAACGCAATTCTTAAATGCAACTTTAAATGTGCTTTTCACAAACATTAATGCAAACATAACCTGTTAAAAACAAACACTAGATCTATTAGCTTAATAAATATTACTTCATATCCATAAAAAAGTATTATAGCTGGAATCTGACCTGCTTGCCTGATGTTACTCCGTTCCAGCATTAGAAAGCTACAGGATCTTTAAATGGCTGAAGGACCAAAGTGACCCGGAAATTTAGAGGGTCGATACAATTTATTCTAAAATATTCAGTAAGATAGTCTTCAGTTTGTTGTAGTATGTAGTTTTTGGAGACAGGGTTTACAGAATAGTAGAATTAGCACAGTTTGTTCTAATAGACAAAATTTCCAGATTTAATCCGGGAACCGGGCAGCTCCCGGCGAATTTCTCCCGGCAGGTACGTCTCCCGGCGGCTTTTTCTCGGCAAAGACTTTTCCTGGCACAGAATTCTTTCGGCATGGACTTGTCCCGGCACGGATATTTTCCGGCACGAAAGTATCCCGGCAAATATATCTCCCGGCGTAGATTCTCCCGGCACGAATATTTCCAGCATACACGTAAAATTGGAGTTTCGATTTTGCTTAGTTCACAATATCATTTAGTAACATAATACTGAGCTGGCTATAACTAGTCATCAGCAAGAGAGCTTGTGAGATGTTAGGTTAGAGATTGGGTTAAAGGTTAGGATGAAGGTTAGGTTAGAGGTTGGGTTAGAGATTAGGTTAAAGGTTAGGTTATAGGTTAAGTTAGATGTTAGGTTAAAGGTTGGGTTAGAGGTTATAACCAGCTCAATATTATGTTCGTACATAATATTATAGACTAAGCATAATTGAAACTCCAATTTTACGTGTACATAGGTGTATACCTATGAAATGAGACTTTTTTTTTCAATTTGAAACGTTTATTAACAAAAAATGGTTACAAATTTAATCTTCAAAATAATAGCCATCGCTAGCAACACATTTTACCCATCTCTCAGGCAATTTGTGAATGCCGCGCCAAACAAATTGGCCGTCTTTGGCCGCAAACCAATCATCGAGCCATTTTTTGGCTTCTTCGTGAGAATTGAAGCGCTGCTCGGAAAGTGCGTGGCCCATCGATGCAAACAAATGATAATCGGAAGGCGCCAAGTCTGGTGAGTAAGCCGCATGCACCGGCGGTTCCCAATCGCACGTCTCCACCAATTCCCGGGTCGCTCTTGTTCGATGTGGTGGTGCATTGTCATCAAGAAAAATTACTTTGTGACGCCGATCGGCATATTCTGGGCGTTTTCGGTGTATAGCGCTGTTCAAATCGGCCAATTGTCGTTGGTAGCGTGCACCGTCAACTGTTTCACCTGGTTTTAATAGCTCGTACCAAATCATACCATGCTGATCCCAGAAAACACACAGCATTGCCTTGCGGCCGAAGCGATTTGGTTTGGCCGTTGATTTTGGCTTGTGGCCGGGCGGACCATACGATCGTTTACGCTTGGGATTGGAGAAATACACCCGTAACGATTCGATGCAAAAAAGACTTCCTTTTGAACCGGGAGAGCAGCATTTCACAAGTGGTTTTTCGGTTCTCTTGCTGCCTTTCAGTCAGTTCATGCGGCACCCATCTTCCGACCTTTAAAATCATGCCCATGTCTTTCACACGTTTGCAAATGGTTTTTTGGGTCACTCCCAACTGCTCTGCCATCATTTCTTGCGTTTGACCATCATCTTCATTCAACAATGCTTGCAATTCGGTGTCCTCAAACTTTTTCGGTGGCCGGCCACGTTCCTGGTTCTCCACGCTAAAATCACCACTTCGGAATTTTTCAAACCACCTGAAGCACTGTGCTCTGCTTAGAGCATGTCCACCGTAAGCTTCTATAAGCATTTGATGAGCTCGAGAAGCGTTTTTCTTCAATTGATAACAGAAAATCAACGATGTCCGCAAATTGTAGTTTGAAGGCACGAAATTCGACATTTTTAAGAGCGAAAAAAATGCGTTGTTGTATGAAACATCACAAACAATGAATTGAATATTGTTGACAGATGACAGACGAAAAGAATAAGACATTTGGGACAGTTTAAAAATACTCCTAGCGACATCTGTGGTCTAATAGCTGAAAGTCTCATTTCATAGGTATACACCTGGTATGCCAGGGAAAATACCGTGCCGGGAGAAATCCATGCCGGGAGATATACTTGTCGGGAGAGATCCGTACGGAAAAACATCCGTACCAAAAGATATCCGTGCCGGGAAATGTCCATGCCAGGAAAAGACCGTCGGGAGACGTCCGTGCCAAAAGAAATCTGCCGGAAGATGCCCGCAACCTTTTAATCCCTAGTACCGTAGGCTTTCCTTAATTCACCTTAGACTGAGTTCTCTTTAATCTTAATATGAAATCACTCCACCATTTAGGAGAAAATCTTGCTTAATTATAAGTAGTTTCTATCTAGCTAATGTAAAGCTCGAAACTATTCTGTGTAACCAAAGGAATTATTAATTTTTTAAGAAAATTTTATTCAAATATTTTCTAGGCATTTCATGCGAAAATAGGAAGACCAAGAATCTGAGGAGCCGAGTATTTAAGCATACTGACTAAAAATAGACCTAAATCGGATTTGAGAATTGTGCGTAAAACACAACGGCACTTAACTTTCTGGTTTCCTCTCGAGGTATCTCACGCATAAAACCCCAAAGGCTTTCTGTTCTTGATCCCCAATTGTAAATTATCTGTAAAGATATGAAGACTGTATACAGTCTATAGTGGAATATTCAAATTGAAAGACCTTTTATAGGCAACCCAACAAACATACATGATTATTGAGCAAACATTATACTTTTTAATAAAAGCAATTTATAAAAAATATTCTTAGGTGGTAGCGTGTAGAATGAATATGGAATCAACATAAACTTGAAGTTTTAACGGTGTCTTGAACTAACCGTTACAAAAAAAGAGATTGATATGGCCAGAAAAACCTTTGTCGGATGTAAAAGAAGAAAAGGAAGGAAAAGGAAACAAATTCCACGCTAATATGTTGGCGATAATTGTGAACTTCCATTTGTTGTGGTCTTAACAATTTTCATCTATCCTTTAAATTGATCGAACCTACAAAGCTACTGAGCAAGCTAAAACATTTGCCCAATTTTCAAATTCAGCTCTATTAAGAAGCTTAATGGAGGCCGATCACCGACATTGAACCACCACAAACGAACCATTGGAGGTCGCAGACCGATCCGTTTTCAAACAAAAGTGACCGCAGGCAGCCCCACCCATCTTATTCCAAAAATGCTAAAAGAAGAGGAGCGTTGCAGCAAGTCAGAAAATAGAACAGCAAAGCGAAGAGGAGCTGAAGCGGCTCTAGTCAAGAAGAACTTAAGACATGTCAAGCCTCGTGACTGTTTAGGGATAACTCATAGACTAGAGCATTCCCTCTCCATTTTTTAAATCTTTTCTTCCAGCATGAACTAACATTACCATTTCTTCTTCTCATATTTTCTTGTTTTCTAGAAAACATCAATTAATTCTAACTGTCGAAACAAAATCGGGTAAGTGAAATATAGTAGAGATATGAACTTCGGATAAATAGCGAATTCGTCTGCGTGATAGTCTATATTTCAGAGTGCATTTTGGTCAAAACGGTTGAGAAGACCTCTTGTGTAATTTGTGCCTTGTTGCAAAACGATGTGAATATGACCACCTTGTGCTTGATTGTCTTTACAACTCCGTCCTCTCAGTCAGGGGGAACTTATAGATTTTGACGTGCTATAGCCTTCCCCTTCAAACAGAATAGCTGAACAAGTAGCAACGCAGCACTTCTAAAGCAAAAGAATTAAATGACAGAGAGAATAAAAATCTTATGCGTATGAGTGTACGTGGGCAACTACTTAGAATGCCCCTATGCACCATGACACAACAAGTAAGAGTTTTGATCATGTCAAGACAGTATTCTACGTTTTCTAACCAAGTAGGAATGTGGAAGAAGATTGCACCGAGATACTTTTTAGTAGTAAAGAGAGGTTGAAATGAGTACCACATGAATTCGAGAATCAAGTGGTAGCAGAATCATCTTTTACACAGTAATTCTTTCAATCATTCTGTCTAAACATCTCGAATTTGAAAACTCATGCATTTATAAAATGTATTACTTTTTGAGAAACGTTCTGTTACACTTCCATAAAACTATTTGCTAACCAGGTCCAAACAAACTAGTCAATGCCTGCAAAAGTGACAAGTCAAGAGCGTATTGACTAATTTTATTATGCGACATCTAGTTCCTATTTGGTGATTTATACAGGGTGAAACAGATC
>VTPC01082297.1:0-12122 GCA_011009095.1 Ignelater luminosus | reverse complement strand
GCATAGTGCCTTTTTATTAACGATGTTTTTTGCGTTTATTTAATCAAGAATTGTATTTATATATATGGATTGATTTATGTATTAACTTGGCCATGAAATGCCTATATATAGATTTCTTTAGATTTAGTTTAGCAATTACCATGATTTGAATTACGCTTTATTATTGAACTTTATTTATTTTGATTCCAAAATTCTTTATCATTTACCGTTAAAAATTATGATTTATTTTTTATTAGGAATAATACCAGTGTTAAGTGCTAATCGACAGGAACGTCCGTGCCTTCATATTCTGCCTTTGGTTTTACGAATTTTATTTTACAAATATTCGTCCTGTAGCCTATCATGAGAATCTTTAAATTTCACACGCCATTGGTTCTTTCTTCAATGATAGTAATATTTAACTGTTTTGGCTTAAATATTTAAGTTGATTTTTAGTTAATGGAGTAGCAATGTTAATTAACTGTCGGTTATCGTTAAATTAACGACATGTTTGCGATGCATCACCAAACGACTTATTTAAAAAGTTTATGTTCGTTTTGTCGCGTTGCCTGCTGAAAGCATAGACATTCACTTCAGTATATTTCTGTATAATTTCTGATTATTGTAAGTTAAAAACACAGGGAAATATTGTTTAAATTTATTTTAATAACGACGTATTACAATTTTGGTTGTTGTTTAGTATTATATTGACCTCTACGAGGGTGGTCTGAAAAGTTTCCGACCTAACAAAGATACAAGACATTTTTTCTGAAAATTTTTTTTTATTTTTTAACATAGTCTCCTTGTAACTCTACATACTTCTCCCAGCGATGCTCCCATCTCTGTAACCCGTCCAAATAGTACTCAGCATTTTTCTCTGCAAAATAATTGTTCACGAAGGTGATTGCCTCTTCATTTGACAAAAATCTTTGTCCCCCGAGCGCAATTTTTAGATGAAGGAACAAAAAGAAGTCGCTTGGGGCTAGATCTGGTGAGTAAGGCGGATGGTCAAGCAGTTCAAACCGTAATTCGTGGATTTTCGCCATGGCAACCGCTGAGGTGTGAGACGGTGCGTTGTCTTGGTGAAACAGGATTTTCTTTTTCTGCAAATGTGGCCGTTTTTTCGCAAGTTCTGCCTTCAGCTTGTCAAGTAATGATGCATAGTATGCTCCTGTAATGGTTTTTCCTTTTTGAAGATAATCGATTAAAATAACTCCATGACTATCCCAAAAAACAGTCGCCATCACTTTCCCAGCCGAAAAAACAGTTTTTGCTTTTTTTGGAGCCGGTTCCCCCTTGCAGTCCACTGTTTGGACTGTATTTTTGTTTCGGGCGTATAATGGTGTATCCAAGTTTCATCTACAGTAATTAATCGGCGCCAAAACTCGGATTTATTTCGCCTAAACTGCGCCAAAGGAGCGTTGAAAATATTCATTCGAACACGTTTTTGGTCTAACGTGAGCAAACGCGGCACCCAACGCGCGGACAGCTTTCTCATGCCTAAATGTTGATTTAATATGTGACAAACACGTTCTTTTGACATGTTCATAGCCTCTGCTATCTCTCTCACTTTAATTCGGCGGTCGTCTAGCACCATTTGGTGAACTTTGGCGATGTTTTCGTCGGTAGTTGCAGTTTTTGGACGTCCCGAACGTTCATCGTCTCCCAAGCTCTTACGGCCACGTTTAAATTCAGCAGCCCAAAATTTCACTGTGGTAAATGATGGTGCAGAGTCTCCATACACAGAATCCAACTCATCTTTTATTTGCGAAGGCGTATTGCCTTTCAAGAACAAATATTTAATGACAGCTCGATACTCGATTTTGTCCATTTTCACAAAAAAAACTCACATCAACTCACTCAAACGACTGTTACATAAAAACTGCGCATCCAAAATGGCTGAAACTTTGGTGAGTAACTGCCAACAGATGAACAACTAAATTCAGTAGCTTTTATTTACGAGTGCTGCCATCTTCACGTTGAGGTCGGAAACTTTTCAGACCACTCTCGTAATAGACCCTTACTCTTGTTTTACTCATGCGTTTTCTTGGGAAAGCACAACCAAGTTTTTTGAACTTTACAAATGAAAAGCAGCGTAGGTAGGTTTTAGCTTTTCTACCAAAGCGCCTCTAAGAGATCTAGACTTGCAAGAGCGAGCTGGTGTAATCATTGGATCTCGCAGTATTTTTGAATTATAAACTGGGTATTCATTTCCTGCATTTATGTGGAATTCTAGTGCGTACCCTTGCGCACGGAGCTAGTTTCAGTCTTTGACAATTGGTGCCCATTTGATCTTGACGTAGTTATTTTACCTGTGACAATACTGGATCAAATGACGCCTCGTCTTGAGACCATTTTAGTCAGCCCCACCCGTCTCCGGCCTTGGAACAAACCAGCTGGCATATTTTTTGATCTTGTCACTTCATCTTATTTAGTCCAGATTGCAAAACCCAATTCTACCGCAGCAACTAGTCTGGAATATTAAAAATCACTCTTCCAGGCAGAGTTTCAAAACGGTTATAGCCCATTAGGGTTACAATAACAATATCAGAATTGCTGATTACTGTGTAATAACAACACAGTTTGATACTATTAAGATGTAATTTGTAACGATCACTTTGCACTACCGTTCCATGTATTTGTTAATTGGTACTTTCGGTGTGTTCTGGTATTTTCAACAAACTCCAGTAGGAGTCGTTATTGAATTTGCCAAGTCTGTCTGTCTGTCTGTTTGTCCGCATTTTTTTTTAATTTTGAAATTTTGACTTCAGATTTGGATCCTACATCACAAACTAAAGACGACATGATGTCTTCGTTTTTTGATATCACCTCGGGAACATTATCAAAATGGCCACCAAAATTTAAAAATTTTTTAAAACTGTTGCTCGAATTCAGTAGCAAAACGGAATTCGTTGTGATTATGCTTTGCATTCCTAGATGTTTTTATCTAGTTTTTTCTCCTTTGGAGAGCACATTCAGAGGTTAATTATATTTTCTTTTGACTTCTATAATGTTTAAATCAATTAAAGTTGACGAATTACATTGTTATTGTTATTGTAAGCGGGACGCAAAGTATAAGTAATTTCAACTTGGTGAATTTCTTGTTCAAGTTATATTGTGTTTGAACGGCTCTTAGATGGATAGTTTCTATTGATTGGTGTTAGTTTTAAAATTTGGTTACTAAAAGTTTGAAGTGGAGTATGTCGTTCGAGCAGGGTTAAAGATTTTTAGTAATTTCGTGAGGGTTTTTGTTTACTTTTTTAATTTAGTAAACCTGAGACTGAGGCAAACTATCAAATTCCTACTAGTGTCTGCTAATTGGGTTTTGGATTAAATCTTTTCTAATAGAAATTGATTTAAGCATTTAAACTTTCCCGAGAAACGTATGTGGAATTGTTATTGTTATTTCTTCTCAGTTCTTCTTGGGGATGTTGATAGGGTTTATTTTGCATTCAGCTTTTTCGGGGAAGCGGCTGATAAGGCAAAGTTAAAATATGTTTGGAAGTTCCTTCCTTGGATTTTTTGAAATAAAAATGTTAATCAGCTTTCTCGCAACATATCTTTCTCAGGTTCTCGTTCTAATTATACGATCGCCGCACTTGCACTGGTAGTAAACAGGCCTTCTACCAAACTTCTGGAGCTAAACATTATAAAAATAATTCCGTCTGGTACAGGATTGTGCGTAACGGTCCGTCTGTGAGATGAGGACAACACCTGCCTAATCCACATATGAGGTCATTGGCCCCTAGCCTTTATAACAATTTACGATTTTTAAATTACAAATAAATTTTATGGAGAATTGTCGATCCCTAGCATTTATCAAATTTTGTTTTATCCTTATCCTATTTTGTACGTTAAATAATTCTTTTATTAATCGAATCTGTGTGTTTAACATACAACAGGAAACGTTCATTAAAATTTTTGTTTTTGTACACTGTTTTTATTACAACTGTTTCACTTCTACGATCAGATCTGTATCGCAGCGGCTTCTTCGGGGTAAGTGGTGTAAATTTTTTTTCAGTGCTCTTTTCCATATTCTTTTTGAACTTTTTATATCAGAAAAGTTAATTTTTGTATTAGTAATTTTTTTCAATTAGTAGCACTTATAGTTGAGATTTATAGTAGAAAATCTTTTTTTGGTTTATTACCACTTATAGATAAATTGCGATCTTTGGTTTTATTATTAAACTTTATTTATTTCGAAGTTTCAAAATTTGTAACTCTTGTTGTTTTTTAGATTAGCAAAAGTGTGGTGATAGATGATAATCCAGTATTTTTACTTGTTCACTTTTATGGATATTGAACTGTTACTAAATCAACAACTAATTTTATTCAGGTGACTGTTACAATTATAAATGTTATAAATTTATTCAATATGACCACCCTAATTTTTGTAAACGTCAGCCAAACGTCTTTTGCAGGACATAATCGCCGCACGGATGTCTTGAACTGATATCTGCGTCCATGCCTTGCGCATATTATTTTTAAATTCTGTTAAATTCTCGCTTTTCTTTTCTTTTAATGTCTTGCATCTTACTCCACACAAAATAATCCATGGGATTTAAATCGGGAGAGGCAGGCGGCCACTATGTTGATGGTATGAAATCGGGGCAACTTCTCTCGCACCATTATCTAACAATCTTCGCTGCATGCGCAGGAGCGCAATCTTGTTGAAACATCCAATTTTTATCAGGAAACAATGTATTCCCTCCAGCAATCAAATATCTCGTCCGTATAATACCTGGCGTTAATTTTGACCCCTTTTACAACAAATACTAACGGCAAAACTCCATTAAAACTGACTGCGCCCCAAACCATGATGGTTGTTTTATTTTGGAATTTTTATTGTGTGAAATATTATCAATTTTCGTAGCATGTAAACGGTCATTTTGTGGATTGAAAACATCTTCTAGAACGAATAACTTTTCATCAGAAAAGATAATGTTCTTGACGTCCTCCAAACCGTACCGACGTTAAAGCTCTCTTGTTCTTTCATACCGTTTCTTCCTTTGAGGGTCAGTAATTCTATACATTTTTCTTTTTTTGTAAGCAGTCATTCGAAGATCGTCGTTTAGTATTTTTTGCATCACTCAACGGGATACTCCGTATGTTTTAGCCAATTTCCTGCACGATCTGGCACAGTTTCTTCATAAGGATTCTCTAACTTTCTTAATTAATCTTGGAGTCCTTACCGTACCGGGTCGTTCGGTTTTTTTCTTAATTTTAACATCGCCAGTCTCAACATAACGAGTGTATGTCCTATACACCAACATTTTATTAATGTTCAACTTCTTCACTTCCCGACAAATGGTTGCTCGATAGTAACCATTCTCTATAAACACTAATTATGTTGCGTTTCGCATCCATAATGATTTTAAACTGCACCGAATGAAATACAAAAATGAACTGATGCAATTCAGTTATATTAATAACACCTGCAGGTGTTGTGCAAAGCATCAGTTCATGTCTTAACATGTTTTGTCCTGTCAGCTACTAATGTATAAGTAACAGTTATTGAGCGCCACGGGTTATATGTTATAGTATTTGTAAATGCTTACACGTTACCTTTTGAATTTTTTTGTATTGCTCTTTTGTGTCTTTTGTATAAAAGACACTGGCGCCCATTATTTTGTTTTGAATTCCTAATTTCTTTAATATATGTATTGATCAATTTTTTGTGTTTTATTGTATGTATAATCTCTTTATCTGCGCTCAAGGCTACCAACTGAGATTTACAACCCTATTCTGTAACTGCATTCGTTCTCCTTTCGATTTTTGTTACAAATGAATTCGTAATATTCTCATCAACGATTTTTGATAGGGTTCGTATTCAGTAATAAAGTATATACGAAATCGTAATTTATTACGATCGGAAAGTGCCCTAACGAAAACGTCGATGTTTTTAGCCAGAATAGTATGCTGTGGTATAATTTCCTCCATCTAGCGAAATTCGTTATAAATGCTCGTGTTGGCTCTTTATCTCCGTCACACGTACAAGAGTGTGTGTGTCTTTCCTTTCTTACACAAGATCATGCTGATTTTTTATACTATAATCTCACTCAGGTAACTTCAGGAAAATATAAGAATTTAATTAGAAAATACCAATATCATACAGAAATTTTTTTTTTAATTGTCTTAGTATTACAATCTCGTCAATTATGACCAATGAGCAATTTTATTCTAACCTAGCTTACTATTTGAAAAAACTTAAATTAAGGTATACTCATCAGTGTCCTTAATGTTCAGCTGTCTTTTAACTAAGTACACTACACCTAACGTGTACACTACCGCACCATTCTCTGCTTTTCACTGACTCTAACACTAATTCAAATTAGCTCAAAAGGTTTAAGTCTTTTGAGCCTTCTCACTAGTTGCGTGTTGTCAAGGAGCTGGATGGCTTCAACATTCACGTGCTGATGAAGTCTTTCTTCATGTTGTCTGGCAAATCTTGTGATAATTTCATCCACAGTCTCCATTTCCAGGTCTCGATGGAGGTCGCTGTTTCTAGAGTACCAAGGTGCATTTACCATATTTCTCAATACTTTATTTTGGACTCGTTGTATAATTGTTTTATTACTTTGTTTGGTACAGCCCCAGAGCTGAATTCCGTAAGTCCAAACTGGTCTAAGTATTTGTTTGTATAACAAAATTTTATTATGCAGAGACAGAGTGGAATTCCTACCAATCAGCCAGTACATTTTTCTGTATTTTAGGTTTAGCTCTTCTTTTTTCTTTTTGACATGAGGCTTCCATCGCAGTTTTGCGTCTAGGGTCATGCCCAGATACTTAGCTTGGTTTGAGTAGGGTATTTGTTGGCCATTAATGTTTACTGGTATTGGTTCTATTTTTTTGTTTGTAAAATCTACATGTACTGACTTACTTCATTCAGCTTGATTTTCCATGCTTTTGTCCATTTCTGTATTTCTTGAATAGCGGTTTGTAGTTTTTCAGTTGATTCTTCATTATTATTTCCAATTGCCATTATAGCAGTGTCATCCACAAATGTGGCTATTGTGTTATTTTCTGGTTGTGGAATGTCACAAGTATATAGCAGGTATAGAACCGGACCTAGGACACTTCCTTGTGGCACTCCCGCTTGAATTTCTTTCAGTTCAGAATAGGCATCTTCCTGCTTTATTCTGAAGAATCTATCGGATATATATGAATGTAATATTTCTACGTACTGTTCTGGGAAATATGAGTTTAACTTGTGTATTAGCCCTTTGTGCCAAACTTTGTCAAATGCCTGGGCCACATCCAAAAAGACCGTAGAACAAACTTTTTTTTCTTCGAGGCTCTTCTTAATAATACTTGTTATTCTGTGGATTTGGTCAATCGTGGAACGCTTGTTTCTGAATCCAAATTGATGTGTTGGTATTAATTTTTGTCTCTGAATAACAGGTTTCAACCTTTTGAGTAGTAATTTTTCAAATAATTTTGAAATTACTGGTAATAAGGAAGTAGGCCTGTATGATGTCACTTCGTGTGGTTGCTTGCCAGGTTTTGGTATCATAATCACTTCCGCGATTTTCCACAAACTTGGCACATATCGCAGTCTGAAGGATGCATTTATTAAGTTTGTTAATTTTACTATGGCTTTCTTAGGCAGATTTCTGAGTATTTCCCCAGTTATTAAATCGAACCTTGGATATTTTTTTGGATTGATATTATTTTTAATTTCATTGATTATTTCTTTTGGAGAGGTGAGTCGTATACTTTCTTTCTCTTGTATTGAATTTTCTGTTGTTAATTCTTCTGCTAATTCTTCGCTGTCTTAAAAGATTTTTTCTAGATGATTTCCAAACAATTCTGCTTTTTGTTGATTACTCCGTGCCCACTTTCCATTTCCCATTCTTAGTGGCGGGATTTGCAGGATCGGTCTTTTTAATGTCTTTGTTGCTTTCCAAAGAGAATAGTCTGTACAACCATCGTTGGTAAGTTCTTTCAGATATGTGTTAATAGCGTCATTTTTTAGCAGTTTTATTTCTCTTTTCAATTGTTGACTAAGATTATTTAACTTTGTTTTATCTTGGGGTGATCTTGTTTGTTGCCACCTTCGTCTTTGTTTTCTTTTTTCGGTTATTATTTGTCTAATTTCTTTTGGTTAGTTATTTCCTGCAGTTCTTTTTCTAAGTGTAGGAGTATTTTCCCAAGCTGCCTGCTGTATATTTCTTACAAACAACTCCACGTCTTCATCAAGTTGTTGCTAATTTTTTAATGGTACAGAAAGATTAATATTTTCTTCAAGACTCATCTTAAAGCTTTTCCAGTCAGTGTGCTTGTTTACTAACATCGGGCAAGCTTCTTTCTCTATTACAGTTTGACTTAATGTTAAGATAATTGGTGAATGGTCTGAATTCATATCCCAACCTTCTTTTATTTGTATGTAATTTGCGGGAATGTTCTTTACAATATAGAAATCTATCAAATCTGGTATTTTATTGTAGTCCGTCGGCCAGTATGTTGGCTTTCCAGTAGACATCACTTCGCATTTATACTCTTTTATAGCTTCATAAAGTTCTTTGCCTTTGGTCGTAGTCAATCTTGATTCCCAAGATATATGTTTAGCATTGAAATCCCCTCCAATAATAAATCTATTACCTTGTCTGTTTAGAAAATCAAGATATTGGTTTCGTTTTAGTGCATGTTTTGGTGAACAGTAAACTGCCACTACTGTTATTTGATAGTTTTTCGTTCTTACATTGACTGCAGTAGCTTGTATTTCTTCTGTTTCGTTTCCAATTTCTTCATAATGTAGGATGTTTTCTTTGATTATTATTGCACTACCCCCTTTAGCAGTGTTTTCTGGATGTATGGTGTTGTAGACCTTATAACCTTTAAATTTGATATGTGTTTGTTTTGTGAGATGTGTTTCACTTATGAGACAGATGTCAATTTTTTCTATGTCGAGGACTGCTTGTAATTCTTGCTGATGTTGTAGCAGTCCGTTAGCATTCCAGGCCATAATTCGAAGATCATTAGCCATTTTTATTTTTAGGGAGTTTAGAGAGTGATTTAATAAATTTACAAAGAAAATATTTGCAATTAGAAAAAATTGTGAATAAACCTAAAGAAGAAAAAATACAATATGAGACAGACGAGGAAGAGCTAGCGAGAGAGACAGAGTGGATTAGAGTGAAAGGAAAGGGAACTAAGAAAAGAAGAATGGATACTTCATTAACCCCACCTACAAAACAAGCCACTATAACTACACAAATTAAAGCTAAGAAAACTCAACAACCTCCGCCAGTAATAGATAGTGTTAAAAATTTTGAAAAACTACATGAAGAAGTGAGCGAAATTATGATAGGATTTCAAATAAATGTGCCTGATGGTGAATGCTATAGAGCACTGACAAAAATGCTAAGTGAAAATGGCTATTCGTGGCACTCCTACGAAAATAAACAAAACCGGCCAATCAAAGTTGTAGTAAAATATCTACCCCATGACTGTAATAGAGAAAAAATAGCCAGAGAACTGGTCAAAAGAGGCTATAAAATAATAGATGTAATTAACAAATTTTAAAGTGGAAAACAAAGGAACCACTGGACATTTTTACGTTAGTGTTTAGCCATAATGAAGATATTAACAAAATTTATGAAATTAAGGATATTCTGGGCATCGGAGTCCAAATAGAACCAATTAGGGCTTCAAAACTAATTCCGCAGTGTAAAAATTGCCAAGCGTATGGACATACCCAACGCTACTGTGCCAAAGAATCGCGATGTGTCAAATGCACTGAGAAACATCATACTAGGAACTGTACCAAACCAACAAACGAGAAGCCAAAATGTGTCCATTGTGGAGAGGCCCATCCAGCCAACTACCGTGGATGTAATATAGCAACAGAACTTCAAAAAATAAAAACAAGCAGGATGAAGAAAGTAGAAAAACCAAAACAACCTGTCCGAAATGAAATTAAAGAATATGCAACACAATTAAATTCTTACAAAAAAACAAATCATGTACCATACAGTCAAATATTGAAAGAGCCAATACAGACAGATAAAGGAAAAGAAAGCACCAAACAAACTACAGACATCGAACGAAACTTGCAGCTAATTCTAAGCAAATTAAATGAACAAGCAAGTTTAATGAAAAGCTTTGACGAAAGATTAATTAAGCTTGAATATGGCAGACAAGCAGCCATCCCTAAAAAAAAATACAGAAAATTAATTAAAATTATTTGCAATGAAATTGTTTCTTATTGCTCTTCCTTCATTGAAAAATTCATTTCCCACAACTGGTATATTTACAAGTGTTTCTTCATTTTCTTCAAGGGGTTCCTCCTCTACCTTGGGCAAATTGTGTTGGTTACACATGTTATGCAAAACACTGCAGGCATAAATAATCTTTCCAGCTCTTACATGATCATAATGTAGGGTCCAATGATGTAAAAGGCAACGAAATTTCATTTTCCAAATACCAATACATATTTCAATGGTATTTCTAGCTGAGGCAAGTCTCCTATTATAATTCCCTTGTAGAGTATTAGCGGCTGCCCTAATAATTTGAGTAAAGAGCCAAGGTTGCAGAGGATATCCTGAATCACCTAGTAACCTTGATGATCTTTCTCCATGTTGATATATTGCTGATGTTGACCATATAGCAGCATCATGTACTGATCCAGGATATCTTTCATTAACTGCTAATATTTTAAGATCAGCTTCACATATGATTTGGCAATTAATGCTGTGGTAGACTTTTCTGTTAATGAAAAGTCGGCCTGGGAATTCTTCATTTTCAGCAGGAGGTGCTACAATTGCTATGTGCGTGTAATCAATAACACCAATTACACTTGCAAATATTTTATAAAGCCGAAGTTTATTATGCTGTTTTGCTTAATTAGTTGTTGGAAATTTAACCCAAGTATACGCAGACGCGCGTATTTAAACGAACTCGGTGTGTACCTAACGAATGATGGACAGCTATCGTACGAAAACTCAAACGAAACGATCGTTCATCCAACACTTTTACGATTTCGTTAAGCATTAAGATCGTACTGAATACCAATTTATCAACTTTCTGAATTTTTAGTCATAACGATTCGTTAAATGGTTACGAACTGCTTACTGAATAGGCATGTTAGTCGGTCTAAAACCATAGAAATCCTAGAGTCAATGTTATACGTAAAACGTAAAGGTACAGATTTTAACCTAAACGCTACAGATATTAAAAGAGTAAAATATATTAAAGACTGCATTTTCTTAATCCAACGAAATATTGTTTCTGAGAATTGCAATCTGATCATGTCTACTACTGATGAAAAAACAGCACCAGTGATGTAAGCATAAATTGCGAAGAATTGTTAATCTCATTGTGATATTTCAAAGGTAATTTCATTTTGTATTATGTGTATGTTAATCTTAAATACTTTAACAGCAAATTATTGAAAAATCATCTTTCTTTGAAGTTGAAGATCCTTATAGGTGACGATATAATGAATCTAAAAATATTTTTAAAAGAACATAATTTTAACTTCAAGTTTAGTCACCTAAATCATAAATAAAGCTGATTCGGAAGATCAATCAAAACAAATTGCCATCAAGATAAAAAAAGCACATTCAATCTGACCTGATTTTAGTTAACAAAGTTAATTCAAGTACAGTAATTTACAAATAATTTTAATTTCTGAGAGAAGTCAAACACGGACATAGGGCACGACCTAGTTGTGTTGAATCTTCAATTGAATGGGTTATTGTCAATCAAATTTAAAAATAAAATACGTCCCACTTCTTCTTTTCCTTGGGCATAATTATCTAGTAATTTCTGATTTTATAGAAGCACGTAACATAATACTGCCTGTAATAGTTCTTTTTTTCCTAAATAAAAATGGATTTGTCTTTGTAAAAAACATAACTAATTTAAAGTTTATTTGTAGAAGTCAAATCTATAATTTGAATTCTCTAATTATATTGATAGATTGATGAAATACCATATGTTATTATACAGAAGTTAATTTATAGCCAATTACGTCTACACTATTTTAATGAAAAATACATAAAATATTATGCATCATTACTAAAGTCGTATGTGTGCATGCTTTATCGTTTGAAACTCAAGATCAATTAAACATCTAGATTCTAGAATCTTTGGTTTATTAATTTATTTAACGGAAGACTACGTGTTAATTCACCTGGGGA
>VTPC01082294.1:0-13095 GCA_011009095.1 Ignelater luminosus | reverse complement strand
TATGCATAAACATAAACATAAATTGCTGACTATATTTTTTTTATTTTGTAATTATTTTTCTTTATTCTCATCTACTGACATCGAAAAGAATGTGTTCTTTAATACTTTAATTTAGATTAGTTGCATTCCTTCACATTAATTTTTTAAAAAGAATATAAGATTAGGCAACCATCATAACAACGATGTAATGCGTGTAACGTGATAAACAATTTATTACATATCCTGTTTCTCAGAAATCAGCAAATGCAGCCGCAAAATTGATTTCATAGCCTACTGGACTCTGTAACTTTTATAAACACTTTGTATAGTGAGTGCAGCCATAAATAATAAAAATAACTAAAATCGGTAGTAGCAATTATTCAAAAAATTGTTAGAATACCAAAAACGATTTTAATAAAAATTAACCTTTAAGCCGATTTTTGTAATTTCTGAGCTATACTTAAAGCTCAGCAATGATGCAAGATGCATACTTTTGCAACTTTTTTGCATATGTTAAGACAACGCACATATTTGTTCATATTTTTCTAATTTTACTGCATATTTTGTCTATTTTACAGTAAATTCTAGTAATTCTTTAATTTTTTTAAAAAAGTTGATTTTTGATCTTGTTCGCAGCAAATTATCGTCGTCTTACAATCCTTTAATATAATTGTTTGATTATTGTTCCTAAAATATTAGTTTTTATTGAAACCTTTTCTATAATTTAACTCTGGATTTGGTTTCTTTGTTAGAAAGCATTGATTTTTACTTAAAATAAGTAAAACAGCGCTTACATTCTACACATAATCATTTTTTATTGGTAATTTATTTCTTTGTTGTACGTTATCAAATTAAATTAATATAAAAAGTTTATGTTGTATTGTGCATATTTTGCATGCATTGGAGCATATGTTGCATATTTTAGGCGTCTTGCTGCAGATTTTGCATAAGTCCTTTGCATATATATATATACGCGCATATTTTAAGCAGATTTTCTGCATATAAATCCGAGCTTTAGGTACAATATTAAAGAAAGTGATGATGCAACAGTCATTTCTTTGATGGCAACGTAGCATTCTTTTTGCGTTTTTTTTTGTAGACCTTAAAAGTTTTTATTGTAGCATTATAGAATCTTTCTTAGACTAGAGAAGCAAGAATAAAGAAATAATGGTTTAAAGATTTTTATTTTCGTCGATTAATAGGTGCGCTTTAGCTACCTTACTAGAAGATGACGGTGTTGAACTTTAGAAGCAAGGCAGAGGGCTGCAAATCCTCAATTTACGTAACCGGAAAAAATATGGAGTGTGGATAAATTAATTAGTTTCATGCGTTACCACCCGACTGGGCAGCTCCACCTAGTCAATTTGATTAATTAATTTAGAAATCAAACAAGTTTCAGTGATTGAGGTTTTCCTAAATAAAGGTACTTTTTTGCTCTAAAATAATTAGCTGAACAAATAACTGAACATTAACATTTTTTGTATGGCGCGTTATCCGATTCTACATTCAGTATAACATAAACTTATTTTCAAGAAGAAAAAGTCTTCTTACCCCACATGGTAGTAAGATGACAAACCTACTGGAGAAAATCATTATTGTCATAAATAGCATTGAAATTGTTTCTGCCCTTCGTAATTGGAACAAGCTTTATGCTACCATTCTAAACACAAATAATATTGTATGCAACATTCAATGAGGGGGATCTTCAGATAGTTCTTGGCAGCCTGGGCAAGAACACTGCACACCACTTATTTCTACACCTTACCCCCTTTTTGGTAGTAATTTCGCTTTCTCTTTGGATCTTCTTTGATTTTTCTCTAAATCGTTTTTGACAGGACTGCTAATGGTTATAAATGACATCTTTCTACGACCATTCGCATTGGAAGACCGATCACATGTAGGCACTAGACAAATATTCCAAGCACTTACACCAAAACATTTTTGGTCCAGCTTGTGTATCAGTATAGAAAATGCTGCTCTTTAAAGAAACCAGTGCATTGGAACAAACTCTTTTTGGTGCACTGTAGGTGCTTGGTGTTGGTACTTTATCCTCTTTGACGTGCACAGACATTAATAACCGATTTAACTTCCTTATCAGTGTATGCTGAAGGTTCGTCATCCTCATCATCACTAGCAGAAAAAAAGTTGTGGTCTACCATTTCATTATTTAAAACTGTTTGGGATTGTAGTGTTGATTCCTCACGTTTGGTCAAAACCTAAAGGATTGAATGGTACAGTACCATACGCTTGAAATCCTTTCACTGCTTTCTTAATAATTGCAGCTTGGCAATAAGCATCTCTAAACAACGGTCCCTTATTTCTGTCTCTTATTGGATAAAACGTTTTTAGTAAATCAGAAAAGGACTACGAGACGAAATTCTGCAGATATAGAAAAAATGTCAGCTGTCATCTTGATGGTTGAGAAATACCATCAGATCCCAGCGGATATCAGTGAAGTAATCTGGATTTCATTCTACGCTGTGCAAAAATAAGAAATAGAAGAACATAGAAACCCACAGAATTTTTTACATATACAATGGTGGTGTTTCAACCTCTTTCCGCAGATATTACTTTGATCACTCTTTACTGCCCTTTTAGTGTTATTGCTTTAGGTGACTTTGTTGGCGGTGTTAGAAGACCTGTCATTATAGATGCGCCTGTTGGTAAATTATATTTTAATCAAACCTTACTTAAAATTTGGAAAAATTTTCCGATACATACTCTGCTGAACCTTCTTAATTATGCAATTGACATTGCTTAAGGTGGTTTTTTCTTAAATACTTAATAAAATTGTCAGTCTGCTGTTGTTAAATCCATCAAGATGCTCTCAAAACTTTACATAAATTTTTACTCTGCCAGCATACCCAACCTCTAAAAGCGTTGGTTGAGGAACGCTATACGACAATGCTGCAGTATTACATGATAATCCTTCTACTTGTTCAGCATGCATTGCAGCTATTAATGCTACGCTTTTCCATTCTTAATGGTTGCTCTTCTGTGTATATGTTTGTGGCATTATTCTAAAAAGTAGTGAATTCTATCACAAAATAAAATTGAAAAATGTACAGTAAGAGTCAAAATTAAAAATTTTCAAAATTCTACTTTATTTTGCTAATGAATCAAAGATCACAGCAGTATATACGAACTCTAATAATTTTTAACCCCATTGCGTTTTAGAATAACAACGGTTCGTCGTCTCACGTGTTTGACAAGTAAAGTTCTTACATACTGAGTCATCAAGGCATTTTCAGACAAACAGAATCGGAAGAACCTTCTTAACTATTATATCAAATTAATGTCCTTGGAAATTGTGTGTTAACTAATCACAAAAAACTGCTGCAATCCTTCCACTCGTTTTGTGTCTGCAGACGGATTTAGCTTCAATGCTTATTTTATTTTAATTAAATGTTTGTTTGCATTCAACTGCTATTGGGATTTTTTCTCAAAAACAAACAATGTTAAATGGCTGTGCATGTTTACATATATTACTTCCGTATTATTAGGGTTTATGTTGTATATTCTCTAAATTTTTACTACGCAACGGAAATGAGCATCTGCAAAGATGAAGTTTATGAAACAAAAAAAAATATTAATATTCTGTTATAGCTTTCAAACTAAAATTTCCATTTTTTTTTTAATAAAACATATGTGACTTTACATGCTCTGAAATACAATACTAGCTGATTTAGGATCATGACAGAAGTACAAACACTCAAAAAACACCCGTTGACAGAATGTGTCGGGCTGATGACAAACTAATCCATTGAGTGGTTGACGCACCCACTTCCGATATTGGCGCCGCTATAGCTGACAAATGTTTGCCTTTCATTTTGCAATGTGAATGCTGTGTTTGCACATCTTAGAAAATACGACAATCTGTTTCGCAGGATGCAAAACTTTCAAACAAAGGCGTGAGAAGCTTAAAGCTTTACCACTTTTCCAAAGTACTGCATTTGAAATCCGTTCTAATGTGTTGTATGGTTAATGAGGAGGTAGCTATATTCTGTGAAGTGTTGCTTTTCAGAAACTTTTTATCTTTAATGAATAGGTTTAAGTTTGCAACAGAAACGTCTATGGAGTTTGTTAATAAAAGAGAATTCATTCCACACACAATAGAAAGCTGTTAATATCTGTAAACCAGGAAAACTTTAGCTTTGAATTGAAACAGAAAATATTAGAATGCTTTTTATTTATCATTATAATTTATAGGATTATTAAATAAGTAAACAATACTCACTACTGTAGTGTTTCAGTATTTCTTAATTCAAATTATTTTAAAATTTACAAAAAAGATTTTATAGTTGACGTATTCATCCCTGAAGAAATACAAAACAAGAAAACTAAAAACATGAAATTCAACTTCACAAAAACCTTAACCGACAATCGCGAAACGTTAGGAAATTGTGATGCTAAATTAACCATGAAAAGAAGTATATGGATCAAAGGAAAATATACCTACAACGGATACCTTAAATTGAGTGCTTCATTTTAGAACATTGAATATGATATACCTCCTTGCGCATTTTATACTAGACCACCTTCCATACTGCTTGAATAACTGATGGGGAGAATTCGTTTCACTATAAATTCATTACATTTTGCAATGAACATCAAAACAATCAATAAACTACCAGTTTAGATAGAAATTTCAAAAAAGCTGTTGTAATTAAAGCATGTGGATAGAGGGCTTTATTCAGCAACCCTTTAATTGCAGCGGTACGAATCAAAATTCTATTGATTTGAAAAGCGGCATGACAGAAAGCCCTCACAAACTCATTTATACCCGAGGCCAATCTGTTTAAACGAGTTCGACCAATAAACCCCAATAACTTTTCCTATTAGGTTATCTGATAACCACCTTCAAAAGGGTGTGTGTTTGGTTTAAAGGAAAAATAAATATGCAAATTTGAAAAATAAATTAAGAAATCAAAGCTTTTTAGGAGCCCCAATTTTATAGCGAATTCTTAAACTATAAATAACGAGAATAACTTTATTTCAAAATATAATTCTGTTTAGCATGGAAAATTTGGGAAATTCAATAAAGTTTGAAAGCGGAATTCTAAATCTATTTTGGTTTTAATTGAAGTAATTATCTATATGGTAAAATAATTGTTAATATCAATTTTGATTAATAAATGAAGAACTTGTATGAAAACAGTAAAACTACATTTGGCTGTGAATCCCAGATAACAGTTTAATGGTTAGAAAACTTAAATACCTTAGCATATATAAATGAAATTATTTAAATATTAGAAAAATTAAATAATTAAAACATCTCTATTTTATTTCTGCAGTTTGAAAAATCAAAATGTAAAGGAACCTTAAAAAACGAAGCTGTCCGAAGGAAACTTTTTCTTTAAATAGATTTTCCTTCCAATTTTGTTCTTTTTATGTGGCGTTTTATTTATATTGCATAAACCTATATCTATTTACCTGCTGGAAATGAATTTCAATTTAATTAGACCCAAGAGGATCATTTGTTTAAACGAATCTTATTTGTTGGTTTAATTTGAAAGTATACTGATTTTAGGTACAGTAATAAACATTAAACATTTTTTAAAAGGTTCTCTTCATTTTCTTCAACAAATCTCTAATTTTTTAAGTAAATACACTTTATAAAACCGAGTCAAACGAAACGGTTTAACAGCCTGCCTATTTTGAACATAATACTTAAATTTGCAGTTAACCCAATCTTGCTTCCATTCAACTTTAAATTTCTAAGTATTTACATATTATTCTTGCATGCAGAACATATTCCGAGTTAAATGCATACGTGGGATAATACCCCAGGGTCTCAAAATACATTCAAATGCCTAAAATATTTTTGTCCAAATGTCTGAATACACGGAAAGAATTTTTAGATAAAATTAAAAAAAGAAATTGTGGCAAAAATTACGGAGCACATTATAATAATGCGGACGGGAAAGTTGGTACACTGCAGTTTCTGGGTGCTTATAACAGGAATCGTATAATCTTTCCGTTTTCAGATTAAAGAGCAAAGCTATAAACCTGCAAAAGATTTATTTATCGTTACTGCTTATTAAAGTGAAATAAGATGATGGAGGCACATTGACCACAGAGCAGAAAGTACTATTCGGCGAAGAATCAACTTTGAATATCAATAATAATGTCGAATTTTGTGCAGGCGTTGTTAGTCGACTACAAATCGTATCTGTAATGATGTATGTTACAAAGTACTTTGAAATACTGCAGAATAAAATGTTGTTTGGAGGAGATCTTATTTTAGAGGACGATAATACACTTTGCTATAGCGCAAAACCAATTCATTTCTGGATGACCACCAATAAAATCAACGGGGTGTACTGGCTAACCTAGAAATAATAAAGAATTTCGTATTTTACAATACTAAAATAAATTGATGTGTGCTTCTCGTATTTTAAAAAAAATCTTCTTGCCTACATTTTTATAGTGGTAATTTCTCCAATCAAATTCCTTTATGTAGATCATAGAGCAGTAAGGATTTATTTTCTTACATAATATAAATTGTTCAGACTGATTTTTAAATAAATATGACATTTTCTGAATATTTTTGCACAATGTTTTCAATAAATTACAAATTGGCCAGTAGAACACAAAACTAATATAGAAGATTACCTACCACCGCTATACCTCTTATAACTACAAAGTCAACGTGATCCGTGACATCTCTACTGCATAATTTTACAATCCAGACAAACGTTTCGCTAATCTTTGATGAGATAAAATCACTTATAGACAGGATTCGAAAAGTAACTAAGGGAAACTAGATTACTCATGCTTGCCTGCCTATAGTCAAATAGTGGCAAGGAATTTGTAGTAGCTGCATAATCATTAGCGCAGTACGAAAACAACTATTCAGCTAACGATACAAAACATAGGAGATACTATAACTTGAAAATTTTTAAATCGAGCAAAACACAATTTGGTTACCTAGAAGAGAAATAACAAGAACAGGTATGAGTGAATTAAAATTAATGATTCGGGAACTAATCGCACAAATTAAGGAAATGAAAAAACAGAAAGATTTTAGTAATAAAAAACAAAAATTCAACAAAAAGGAGTTGAAAGTTTGAGAAACAAAATTTTAAGAATAGAAAAGGAGAAATGAAAGACAACATCGTACTAAAGCTTGAAACGGGGAGCAAAGAAGTAAAAAATAGTGCAGCAGAACTGTTTGGCACCTAAAGATAAATCTTAAGATAAGTAAAGTGAACCAAATCAAAACGAAATCAAGCAAGGCACACTTAATAATGGAGTGTGACTCACTGAAACAGAAATTACAAGTAATGAAATCAAAAAAAAGAATTAAAAAGTTCATAATGCTATATTGAAGATGATTTAACATTTACGAAAAGAAAAATGCAAGAACAACTTAGAAACCTAACGGAGAATAGTAAAAGAAGATGGAAAAACATCAAGAGAAGGTTACAAGAATTTCTAAATAAATTTGGAATAAGATGAAAAAGTGAGTCTCTTAAAAGAATAGACGGGACTGCACAAGAAGATGAGGAAATGACAAAGACGGGAATAATGACAACGGACTCTAAAGGGAAATTAGGCAGAGCAAAAAAAAGCGAGCAAATTTATTAGGTACTGCCCGAGTCGAAATTTAAGTTTTACAGAAGTTTTGATAGGTGCTGTTTAGAATCTAAATATGTACTTTTGTGTCCTTAAGTGCTGTTTAGGATCATACAAGGTCTAACAATTTTCAACATTAAGCTCTAGTCAGAACCTGGAGAGCCTAACATGTTCTCATTAGATACTATTAGGTGCTACAAAATTTTATATTGAAAAGCGTAAATAGTATTTATTTTTTTTCAAGGCTCTTCTAAGGACCTGTTATGCTCTATTATACTCTTCGTAAAACCTAACAAATATTTTTAGAGTACATTGAATAATAAATAACTTTTATTTTCTTTTACAAAACTTAGAAAAATTTTGGCATCATGCAAGACTTAGAAAACTTAAGCAACATGCGGGACTTAGAAAAAAATTTTAATGTGAATTATGAGACTTAGAAATATTTTCTAAAAATGAAATTTTTGTTTTTTTTGTAAATTTTTCAAGTCTTATAACTCCAAATTTTATTTAGGCATAACAATAACTGAAACGAACAAATTTGTATTAAAATAAAAATGATATTATTTATTTTATTCAAATTCTTGTTGATTGCCAGGTACGCCAATGTACATTATTATTTATTAATATATTTTTGCAAATTAATTCAATCTTGTTTTCGATAATTTCTAACTTTTAATACACCTTGATTGTCGTGTCAGATCGTTTCTCGCTCGACTCATTATTTTCACACTTCGGCTCTAGCGTAAGCGTAGACCGAGCAGCTTTACGTATCAGCAACAAGAAAAGAACAACGCGCACGTGGTTGTGTTGATTTTATTGCGTGTTATTTTAAAGTTTTTATAGTGTTCAATGTGGTACTACTTTTCTCGTTAGAGGTAAGTAAATACATATTGTAATGTTATTTTAAAATTCGCACTAAATCCGCCCCTGCTTTTCAATTTCGTTCGGATATTTGTTTTTTTGACGCGCAATATTTAAATTGTTTCATTAAACGAATGTTTGTTATGATGTTATTTTAAAGAATTAATATTTTAGTGGTCTCGACATCTAGACTCCAGTAGACGTGTCTTTCGTTGATTTCCAATATCAACTTCCCAGAATCATTAGTTGCAACATTGCAGTCATACAGTCTCGGGGAAGTCAAATATAAACTAGCGAATCTACAAGTAAAATTTTCCATTGTCGCATAAAGAGTATTAATGTCTTAATCTGTTAGGGTGTATATCCGATTTTTTAACCCCACTTCTGTAAGTACGAACTGCGTAACAAAAAACGCAGAGGTTAGGATTACGTGGATAGCTGTTGACTTGAACCAACGTGTGGTAATTTTCGACGTTTACCTCTGCATCCCCTAATTGGATTCAAACCAAATTAAGTGACGCGATCATCTTAGTAAAAAAAAAGAGATCGGACTGGAGAAATCGTAATTTCTTCATGTCAGAGACGCGCAATAGTCGCGGAAGAAAGTGGTTTGTTTGCCAACAGCAAGGCTTATAAATTTCGTTATCGTGGAGGATGTATAACCCAAATATAATTACGCTGGTGTCCTCCAGGAAGCAGAAATTGTAGAGGGTAGGAACGTAACCATTTTGTCCCCGTTGGTGAGGCGTCTGTGTGTATACTACATTTTGGAAGCTTCGCAAAATTTTAATAGTGCTCGAGACTCAGCGATTTTCGTTTATAAAATTATGTGTAAACGCCTGGATTTTGTTCTTATGTTTTTTTGTGATTAACGTAAAATAAGTGGTTGTTCTTCGAAATTAAAGTTTTCTCAATTATTGGATCTAGCTGCCTTTCGTCGGAAAACAGAGGTCTGCACATACCTTCTGGAAGAAAGAATTCCTGTATGAGTAAGAAAGAAAACCTGCTATGTTTTATTTTATGAATTTTAAGACTAGGAGAACGTCGAACTTTGTGAAATATTTTATACGAAAACTTTGCTTAGACAGGATCAGTTTCGTGTTGTTTTATTGAATCATAATTTTTACAAGTAACGTTTTAACTAATTTGTAACAGGAATGTTCCCAGGTAATTTTAGCTGCTGTTCGATAAATGGTTGCAACAAAATTACTAATTTGGCAATCATTTCTTTGTTCTTAAATGTAATGTTCAGTCGTCAATATTTAACAATTTATGGTCAAGTTTACCTTAGTCGGGTTAATTAATATTTCAATTTTGATCTTTTGTGTTCTATTTTAAAATTTTAACGTAACAGAATCATTTCGCTTTGTTTATTGTAATAATTTGTTTTTTTTATAGTTTGTTTCTGTTTTTTATTATTTTATCGACTCTGTTCTCCAAACAGAAATTAATTTATGCCTCTTATTGATATTCTTTTGTAGTGCTATTTTGTTATTGTTTTGTATTTTTGTTTGTGTGTGTTTGACTTATTTCATTTTTTTTATTATCATTATTGTTTTAATAAATGTAAGTAAGGTCGACTTTTTGTATTTTTGTTTTTGTAAGTGGATCTGTGGTCCAGACAAGCAGCGTTAATTTCATTATTTTGTTCTTTTGGCTATCAAGAAGCACGTAGTGTATATTCCAAATTTCAATTATAGACTACATATCTTTGCTCAAGAGAGAAGTAAATATTGAATTGGCATTTCTCTCTTGTATCGTTTTAAAAGAAGGAAGTCTTCAGAGGACTTCCTTAGTAAAATTAAGTAAGACAAATCAAGTGCTTGTACAGTGTTTATTTTGTGTATTGAGTCTCATTGGTGAAACGACAGAGCGAGTTTTAATAGAGCTTCCACGAGGTAAGTTATACACAGGGTGAGGTTTCGTAAGAGGCCTATATACAGGGTGTCGGATTCACGAGTAGTCGCGTGACTGACCATCAGAACCCTTCGATCTACGACAGCTTGCGCCCTCTTTTACGACCATCTATTAGTTTAATAAGAGTTTTGGAAAACGGTGAGCTCCTCTTTGTGAGAGATTAGCCAAGTTTATTTGAGAATCCACCTCATCTGCGGCATGAGCTACGGGATTTAACATCTACCATTGGTCTGGACGGGATTTGTGCATACTTTTGAGCATTTTCCCGTTACAATATGCATACATTCATAAAATCTCAAGGTGTTGACAGTACATGCCAACGATCTGTTAAATTTAACGTGAAAACAAAAAGACGGTCACTAATATGGCGGCTTGGCGAGAGATTTCTCACGTACATATACCCCAGACTTATTTATGTTAGTGTCACTATTTCTAGTTACACATTTCTCACTAGAAAATCTTCTGTCAACCGAATGTCATATGTCGAAATAGGATTAAAATGCAGTAAATTCGTTTTTATGTGCAAATCAGTTTGATTACAATTAATATTGAAGTAATAAATACAAAAAATAAACTTTTATTCCAAATAATAAACAAACAGCAAAAGGTAACTTAACGAAATGCAAACATTTACCTTTTTTGAATGACAATCTAACATCTGATTTGAAATAAAAACAAATAACAATATTGTCAACATTTCTCAATGAAAAATTCTAGTGTTTTAAAGGTTTTGTTATCATCACAATTAAAATTTAACAAGAATTATAGAAATGCGATAAACTATAGGTTTTGTTTCTTTATTATAAATATTGTGTTTGTATTATTTGTATTATCATAAATATTGTAAAATTGAAAAATGATGTCATCACAATATTGTATTTCTACTAGGGTGTTAAATAATCAAATTTTTTTACAGAAGGAAATTTCACCTGGATGCAAATTTTATATGGATAAATCCAATACAGCAGTAATTAATTTAACAGCCAAGACTTCGACTGATTCATCATCTAAATATGACTGGAAAACTATCGTCTAAAAAACGCTGATTGAAATTTATGTTTCTGCTTTTTTCTCTTTCAGTAGTATCTTTGTTGCACTTGTACAATTTAAAAAGATAAATAAAACTTGAGTTATAATAATAATTGTAGTAATAATCATTTATAAATTTTTTATTTATACCAAGAAAAAAATCGATTGCAGAAATAACTTAAAAATTACAAAACTAAATTAAAAATTACAATAATTTAAAATTAAAATTTCGTTCCAAGTAATTATTAAAATAAATTTAAAAATCGATTTTTTTTTCGTTTCTCCGCTTCCTTCTTCCAATCTATGTAAAATTTTTATTTTAACTATACAAAATTAAGCACTAACTAAGATCTCAATAGGTTCTAAAATAGGATCTAAATAAGCTCTATGAGGTACCGCGAGAGTTTTTAACGAAAACCTAAATAAGTACTAATAAGTGCTGAAACTGGAAAAAAGCAAAACTTACCAGATCCTAAATAGAACATAATTTCTATGTTATTTAGGATCTAAGTAAGTACTTTTATGCTCTGCAGCGAATAGATCTTAGCAGAGCCTAACTAGGACTTAGAAGAGGAAAAAGCAAAAAGATAAATTGTGCAAGAAGGTAATAGTAATTCGAAACCAATCTTTGGGAGGATTTGCGGTTACGAGAAAAGTACCAAAAAAAAATTATGTTAAATATACATGCACCCGCAGAAGAAGCTAGTACAGATGAAAAAGAAGAATACTACGATATATTAGAAAGGGACTGTATCAAGTTATGATAAAGAAAAGAGTAAGACAATCTCAAAGAGCGGTTAGTACGAACATATAAAACAGTTGTAACACCAATTGTGACGTACGTGAATGAGGTAGACTTTATGGAGAGTGGACGAATTAAAGACAGAATTAGAAAAAAGGAAGATACTTAAGAAAACCCTTAATAGTGAAGTGAGAACAATAGGTAGAAAAAAAGAATAAACCAAACCAAACCAAAGAATTAAATAGGTGGGTCACGCGAGCGGGAAAGGCAGAACATGGCAGAGCAAACCATAGGCCACATTGGTTTATAGTGCTAACATACTGTAGTCAAACTACGGATGAATTTCAGGCAATGGGCAAATCCCTCTTTAGATCATTTGAAGCATATTGGGACAAAGAAGTTTCACTTTTTATTATGCAAAACCTTGGCAAGTTTTGATTTTGCGTTTAGCACTTACCAGCGTCAAATCTATTGGTTTAGACCAAACATCAACGGGGTTGTTTTAAAGTAAGGGAAATGTAAAAGGGTTTATATAGCCTTGGTGCTCATAATTAAGGTTTTACGAAATCTTAGAGTTTTCTTTTTTAGCTTTGTTAATTCTCTTTGAGTAAACGTTCTTTATTTTATTATTCCTATAACTATAATTCCAGGCCCATCAATTTGTATAAAAATGATCAATTTTAGGTAATTTAATTCTAAGTTTCTTTATTTTATCCTAAATGTATCAGTATGATATTAGTAGTTATATGGTTGCGTTCATAGTTATTACTAGGTTCTATAGCAGCGCTCAACAAGGTGTCACTAAACGCATATGCACAAAAGCGCAGCTTGATCTCCGATGCCCATTGAATTTACTTAAAATAGATTAATAGATCGATCAACGAAACGGCGGGTAATAATGCAAAAGCCGTTGAGAAGGCGGTATTTTTAAGAGGAGTGGGAACTAGATTTTCTATGTGTTTAAAATAATAATCGCTTTGTATTTT
>VTPC01082278.1:0-12154 GCA_011009095.1 Ignelater luminosus | reverse complement strand
TCTTACCTGAGCCTAAAACTTAGCTTTTAGCTGAAAAGCCTAAAAGCTAAGTTTTAGGCTCAGGTAAGATCATCAAAGCCTGGGTTATTTACTATTTTGGAACCTACTCCCGTCTTCGACATGAGCTATGGGCTTGAACATCTACCGATATCTGGCTTATACGGGACTTGTGCATACTTTTGGGCATTTTCCCGTTACAGATTTTATTATAATTCACACAAAGTTCCTTCTTAAATGTATTTAGTCACGGGCGATAATTTGTAGAGGGCATTGGGACACGTACCTCTTACGAGAAAATCTGTAATAGCGTTCATTATCTTTTAGAAATCTGGAAATATCGGGATTTATAGCCTCCGATGACGGTTTTCGTTATTTAGCGAAATTTTAAGGGAAACAGTGTTAAGACAGGTTGGAATAAATTTAAACGGTAGCTTTAGTTTGATTATCTTAATATCTGTATCTATTCTGCTTTTGATTAATTTTAACTGTCCCTTACATGACATACCAGTTAGTATCCGTAGTTACTGCAATAGATTTTGGATATTTTTGCATTAATGTGCCTACAAGTTTTTTAAAAACATCGTTACTTTTAAAAATTTTATAGAGACTCCTACGAACAGTTTTGTGACTCGAGACACCGTTTTTGCATTTTGACAAACAGCTCTTTGCATAAGAGTTCTATTGTGTTGATGTTTAATATTCCGAAACCAAAACATGTTTTTCAACATAACATTTTTGTCGATCTTTTAGATATTCTTTGAACATTTAAGAAGTTTGCTTTGGTTAATCATTGTGTTGAGAGTGAAATCTACAACCCAGATCAAAATTAATAGCGTAGTCTTTCAAAATCAGTTTATGACTCTAACTATTTTATCGATTCTAAAAGTATCAACTCCATTTAAAGAGATTATACTTTAAGCGTTTAACTTGCCACTTTTGTGTTCAACAACAGCATGATAAAGCATTGTTTTGACATTGGTATTAATTGTATTATTAACTACATCAACTTGTTTTAGGTGGTTTTGCTCGTATCAGTTTTCTTCATCAGATGCTGTGTGTATCAGGTAAAGTGAATCAACTCCACGCTCGTTCCTATTACAGATAATAATTCCAGGACAATAATCACTTGAGAATTTTTGGAGAGATAAATCATTGCGTCACTATACGACAGGCTTTTGTTTTTCCAAATTCTAATTGAGAGGGCTGGTACCCTTTGGTAAAAACCAAACTGAATTCAAAGAAAATACGTTATATTCAGTTAAGAAACATCTAGACCATTTCACGGATATTCCGTCAGACAGTACCAAATGCATCGGAAGAAATACTCAAAAGAGGCGATTGGAGAATGCTGCACTGTAAAAATGAAAATAATGACATTTGACGATGACAAAAAGTATTGCAACAAATACGGATCGAAACTCCTTTACGGTTTACAAGAACCAATTTACATTCAAGGGTACAGCTTTACATATCAGGTCAAAACTAAAGTAACCGGCGTTTATAAAAAGATTATTTTTGACAGTAATTATGAGTAATAAGGGGTAATTTACAAAAGTGATTCGTTTGTTATTCAATATAACAGTTATTTGACATTAATTTTAATAAGAAAAGTTTCTTTAATTGTTATCAGCGGAATAATGAGTAATCAAATTCCCGATAAGACCCATATCCGACATATAATGTTATATGAATTTCGGAAGGGTAGTTCTGTAACCGAGGCCACCCGAAACATTTGTGCCATATATCCCGGTGCTATAAGTGTCAGTCAATGCAAAGTATGGTTTCAAAAGTTTCAATCCGGAGATTTTAGTCTCAAAGATGAGCTCCGAAATGGAAGACCGCGACAGTTGGACAACGATGTCCTGAAGAACGTCAGCGAAGCTGATCCGTGTCAAACGGCCGAAGAATTGGCAGAAATATTCGGAACATCTGCAACAACTGTCCTCAGGCACCTCCATGAGATTGCCAAAGTGTCCATAGCTGGGATTTGGGTATCCCATGAATTGTCTGATCAAAACAAAGCTCAGAAGAGTGCAGTTTGTGCTTCTTTGTTGTCCAGATAAGAACAGGAACCATTTCTTCGTCGAATTGTAACCAGCGATGAGAAATGGGTACTTTATACAAATGTTAAGCGAAGAAATCAGTGGCTAACTCCTGGCCAGACACCGGTGCCAACGGCCAAACCGGGCCTTCACCCGAACAAAGAATTGCTTTGTGTTTGGTGGGACTGTGGCGGAATCATACACTTCGAGGTGTTACAACAGAGTCAAACTGTAACCGCTGACCTCTACACTCAACAATCGGATCTTTTGGCTGTGGCATTGAAAGCGAAACACCCGGCGCTGGTCAATAGAAAAGGGGTAATCTTGCAGCATGATAATGCCCGGCCACATGTTGCAAGACTTACCTACCAGAAGGTCAGAGAGCTGGGGTGGGAAGTGCTGCTACACCCACAATATAGCCCAGATATCGCGCTTTCAGACTACTATTTGTTTTGTTCTCTTTAGCACTATCTCAGTGGAAAAACATTTCCGAATCTGAATGCCCTCAAAACTGGATTCTCCGGATACTTTGCCTCAAAGGATACTTAGTTTCATGAGCGGTGTATTCTGAATTTGCCCGAAAGATGGTCAAAGGTCATAGAAAATGTTGGCAATTACATAATAGATTAAATGTATGAATCTTTTTGTAAAATTAATGAATTTTATGTAATGAATAAATGCCGGTTACTTTAGTTTTGACCTGTACATTGAACAACAGGATTTTAGAACTAGATGGCACAAAACTTAGTCATTCACCCAGAACTACAATGAATTGAGATGAATGGAGTACCATTGTTGACATGAAACCAAACGCAAAAAGATATTCTTTTCAACTGTGAGGAGGTAGAACTCGGATGATTTCGATAGTAACAGAGACTGCTGTCAACATGATCTCTGCTACCAACTAGAATTTAGGAACCTTTTACTATAATTTACTCAAATTCCTGAGCTAATCTGACACAAATTTGTAAAGAGCTTATCTGCTCTGAGAGACGAAAGATCTCATTTGAAAAGATTTTATGGTTAAGTTTAGCTCAATGCAATTTCATTCATATAAGTTAAAACCTCTGAACTACATGTTGAATGCCTGCCTATGGAAACTATAATGAACAAACAACAGCATTAGATGGGACCACTTGTTACCATGTAGACGCCGCCGTGTGAACATTCCAATTAGAAATAACGAAAAAACAGTGATCTTCTAGTCCTTCACAGAGACACGTTATTAGCAAATAAGGTAACCGTGTCTGTATGATATTTAACAATGTTGCGCAAACGAGACTTTAAGTCTGAGAAACTTGCGGAGGACGCACATGTGCGATTTAGTACAACTTGGTTTTTGTTGTTCAATATTAATTTCGCGTGTTCACGTCTGCATATAGAAAAAAGTAAAATGCATCCCGTCTCAAGCGAAGGTCCCGTATTATGCTCGCAGCGGAAAAACTTTATAAAGGTAGTAGCTTTTGGATTTCCCAGATAAAATTTTTTATATTCTCAAGGACACATAGCTATTTGCATATAACGCTTAGGTTGAAAATCTCCCGTATAAATTCCTATGGTGCGTCATTTATTACTCCATTCTGTATAACTAATTTATTTTGAGTACAATCTAGGGCCTCATTATTTTAATTGTATTGCGATTTCTGTCATTATCCTATTCTCTTATTACCTCTGTTTCCCCTAATTACATATATCGACGTTTAAAACGCACGAGTTGCTAAAGCGTTTTCCAAGATAATCGGTATACAATGAAGCACTTCAAGTGCATGAAAGCGCCTAGGGGGGAATGACAGATTTGTCTGTTAAAAACACGCCATTTAATTTTGACTTAGAGAAAAGTTGCATTTCCATTGATGAAGTACTCTAAGGAGTAAAACAAACATTTTAAGATGTCGTCTAGAGTTTAGGAGACAAGTGTAGAATTATTTTAAATTAGCTAATAAAAAATAATATTTGTAAAAAGTTACTAAATCTCTTGCTAGTTCCATAAAGTAACAAAATGTCTCCAGTGAATTAGAAAAAATATTTGTCAGAATTTATGTATGCATTTACCAATGCAGAGGTTTTTGCGTAAATGATGTCAGTTCAAAACATTCTTTTTAATAAATGGATTTAGTAAATTTACACGTTTGCGTAGTGCAGATAAAGGGTCAAATGACATGTTCTAGATGTAGAAGTAACAAGTTCATGTTTTATAAGTTATAAGTCAAGACGAGAAAGTCACCGTGTAACATATTTAGCAAATACAGCAAGACCCACATTTTACTAACTAAATCCAGAAAGGTCCAAGTAAATAACACAGTAATTTCGACGATCTTCTATCCGGGACTTTACAGTGAGTTTCATACTAAACTGGATTGTGTAAGAATCTTGTCTGTTTATATAGGGTGATATCGCATACAGTGTGTCCACATTTCGATGCTAAATATTGGGATCTCGGAAATTGTAAGAGATACGAAGTCGGTTAAATTAGAAAACATTTGGCTATTTTGGAGATCAGTTTGCTTATGCTTTTGTTTTTTCAAAAAAGTTCACGGTTTACTAGATATTTGCTAAAAACGAAATTATCTTTATTTTTTTTTAAGTGAAATATTTCAGGAACGAGCAAAGATAGAAAAGAACAGCTAAAAAGGGTGTTTTATGCCCGGTTTCTGAAAGCTGGTGTTATGTATCATATAGTTATCGGATACATAACTTTATGGAACCGATAAACTTCTTAAGTGTTGCTCAAAATATTGTACTTTACTTTATAACTATCGGTTTCTTAAGTAGTTACGAGAAAAACCGATAGGTGGCTACTGCACTTGCAACACTAGAAAAACAAAAAATACTTTAAAAAAGTTAAATAACTTGAAACTGTTACACATTTTTCAACAATACTGTCGTTCTATATCGGCACTTTCATCCTAAACATAACCTGCTGCTAGCGATCGGTAATTGAAAAAAGCCGCGCGAACCTCAAGCGATGTAGAATGCGCCGGCGCTACATAACTTATCGCACCAACTTGCTCCGATAACTTATGAAGCCGATATCGGTCCCATAAATACAACATAGCGTTTCAGAAACACCTTTTGGCGATTTATGGAATGCATAACTTTATCGGTTAGATAAATGGCTTTCAGAAACCGGGCATTAGAGAATTTACTCCGAAGCACAAAAAAATTATTTCCGCAATTGTCTTTTGTTTTACTTCGGCGGTGAAAGGTAACTCCAAATTTTTTCTAATGGAACGCCTACTTGATTTCCATATCACTGAACTGCACGCCTTAAATGCTTTTCAGTGATACATGGTTTGACATAGCTATTCTTTTGTTTTACCGAGTTATGAAGTGAAAATCATTTTTCATCACAGTGCGCCATGACATCTAACACAAAGTCGTGGAGTTTTATCAAAGAAGTTCATTTGTTATGCAAAAATTGCTAAAACAAAATAAATACGCTTTTATTTGATGCCATCTGTGAATTGCTCAGTAAAATATCTTAAAAGCGTCTTTTGTTTTGTTTTAGCAATTGTTACATAACAAATGTAATTTACCTGAAAAAAATCAATAATTTTCATATGTTTAAAGCCATGGCACGCCAAGTGGAAAATGCTTTTTCTTAAAAAAAAAAATAAGATAATTTTCGTTTTTATTGAATATCTAGTAAGCCGTGAACTTTTTTGAAAAAACAAAAGTATAAGTAAACTGATTTCCAGAATAGCCAAATCTTTTCTAATTTAACGAACTTCGTATCTCTTACAATTTCCGAGATCCCAACAGTGAGCATTGAGATGTTGACACACTGTATATTATCATTTAACGTGAATACTGCAAGTCACATGCGACCTTATGATAAGTCTTCTAGTTTTATACGGAACATAAATTATTTTTTTCTAATCGCCTTTATTTGTTACTATATTTTGTCTGTAAAGTTGGCGTTTTTGTAAAAGTAGGTAAAAAGTATGTTTGTTCCTAAGCAATACTTTTAATTCTAGGCTTAAAAGCTACTACACATTCACTACTACTACTATGATTTTATTAGATTTAGATTTTATTCAAGAATTACCTACTAAATTTTACATATTTTTTGGTTGGAGAAAAAATTAGTACATGCGTATCATTCCCATTAAAATGCGTTTGTTCGACTCGCAATGTTTGCAGTTGTTCGTCAAACAAGGTAGCACTTTTAATGCTAATGATACAATCTACTATTATGCAAATGCAGCACACAGCATCATATGAGTGTATCCTAAAAATTGAATGCACATTCAACCTTGCATCAGTTACGCAAAATAGTTTTTCTTTTGTTAACAGACAAAATGTACATTTGGCTTATGAAACGGTTTTTCCAGAGCAGCTTTGATGGCAGCTGGAGCAAAAACAAAATCATCGCATAAACTTAAAGTTAATCGAGTTTTGCATGTTTAGTATCTCCTATACCTACCTACTGAAAGTTGTAGAAGCTAACCAACTCCAAAATACTTGATGTTTCTCAGTTCAATTTCTTTTATGTCTCATTTCTCTTATAACTAATAAAATATTGCAGCTGCGCATTCTTAACATTAACTTAATAATTCTCATGCGATAAAATAATGCTTAACACCACAATACACCTACTTATAAAATCGCACAGGTGTATAAGTTAATTCTTGGCGTAGCCCAATTCCTCTACGTAACTGTGAAATTATTTTTGTAAATAAACCTTCAAATGTCTTATTGTTTTATTATTTGCAATTATAGTAAATCTACAATCTGCCTACAGTTAGCATTGCAGTTGTAAGTTATAATCAAATACATAATTGTTTATGCAATTTATTTCTGTTAATAGTGTAGAACGAAACCATAGAGGCATAGATATTGCCGATGCAAACATTTCAATGTTCCTGTAAACTGGAAAATGAACTTATAAGGGTTCTAAAAAGTATTGCTAATAGATAAATGTACTTAATAAGAACATGAAGATAACGTATTCGTAGTAATCCAAAAGTTTGTTAAAAAGAAGTTTTGTAAATGCGCCTGTCCTGTCTTACATCGAAAGTTCTTTATAAGAAACATATGTGACCGACGGTTACAGGACATTTGCTTATTAACCTGGGTCTGTATGAATAATTGCTTAAATTAACTGATTCTTATAAAAAGCTGGGAGTAACAGCGCGGCTGCGATAGTTTACCTCTTGCCTCGCACGATACTAATGATACGCATAGTTGCTACAGGAGAATCAACGCGTTATGATATATTTCTATAAGGAGGCCTATCAGACTTGCGTGTATATAATTTATATCGATCGTTCTACAAAAATGTGTTACGTTCTGTTCTTTGGACCACCGCTGTGATCTTCGTATCGACACTTCATGAAGTTAACGACTTTATTTACCGCCAGGTTAAATATCCACACATTTAACTTTCAGCAGTATGTTTTGTGAATGAATGTTGAATTAATAATGTAAATAATTCGAGTAATTTGAAAATAAAAGCAGGACATTTTTAATACAAAGGTGACAAATTCGTTAATGGCATTACGGAATATCTTGTTTTCTTTTTTTTTTCGTTTGGTTTAATATTTAAATGACTATGAAGGTGTGTTCGTTCTACAAATAGCTGTACAATCATTCTTCCTGTGAAGATAATTAATAATAAAAAAAAATAAAGAATTTCATGTTAAATAATGGAACCCTAGCAATGGTCTTCACATATGATAGTATAACTCCAGTAATTTCTGAAAGTGTCCCTTAATGCCTCGAATAGTTTTATATTGATTGGCATCATGAGATCCTTGAACACGAAAAGTAGTTACATTACAAGATCTCTTTTGTTTTGAAGCCGATCAATATTGCAGAAATTTGTGATTTTGTGACAGTGACATCACAGAAAAAATCAATAAATCGTCTTACATTTTCGAACCACTCTAGAAGCTAGAAGATCCAGAACTTTTATTATCCTGCAATAATTGTTATTATCTGTGAATTTATTTGATTTGTCCGGGTAGTTGGTGATACCACCTACTACTAGTGTATCTGATGAGGAAAAGTTCCTAGTTAGGCTTTGGAATAACAAAAATGAATCTTTACCCATTTTCTTATGACTCTTTAAGGTTTTCGATTAATGCTGTTCTTGTTACCTGATCAATTTCTGACCTTTCATAGCTGGACAAGACCGTAAATCAGAACTCATTAATCTTTGAGTCTCAATGAATCAGAAAGTATTGATCATACAAGAGCCGTTTGTTGTTAACCTTGCGTAGTCAATTTTTTTATTGAGATAACCCTATACCAGACAAATGAAAGTGCTGTTTGCATTAATATGGTTTAAATGTTCAGTACCTACTTTTAGTGTTTCTAACAACTTTTGGGCACCCACATGCGATATAAATACTGCAACTATTGATAGTATTCTTACAAAGGTAAAAGAAAATAAGAAAGATTTAACATTAATATTTTTGGACATAGCTAAAGCGTATGACTTTGTTGGACACAACCATATTACAATATAGTCTTACATTCGGAATTGCCGTTAAGATTAAGAAAATTAATTATCAAGCTTTAATAATTTAATGAAACACACATCAATTTAGGACAAAAAATCAATATTAATTTTTAAAAATCTTCCGTTATTATTATACAACGAGAATTATTAATTTTAGAAGATATAAATTGTAATGTTATTTTAAAATTCCCACTAAATCCGCCCCTGTCTTTCAATTTCGTTCAGATATTTGTTTTTCTGACGCGTAATATTTAAATTATTTCATTCTATGAACGGATGTTTGTTAAAATTTTATTTTAAAGAATTGATAACTTTGTGGTCTCGACTTCTGGGCTCCAGCGGACGTGCCTTTTGTTATTTTTCCAATATCAAGATCCAGACGTAAATAAAAGGTTCCTGGAATCTTAGTTGCGAATGCTGGAGTCACACGGTCTTTGTTAAGTCAGGTTCAGGCTGAACATCTAAGAAGTGGAATTTTTCATTGCCTCATAAGAATACTAGCATTTTGACCTGTTAGGTCGTGCATCTGGCTTCCCAATCCCACTCCGGTAAGCGCAAGCTACGTGACAGGAGACGCAGAGAGAATAGGGATTACGTTGGTAGCTGCGTACTGGAATCGACGTGCGGGCATATTTTTTTTCGGCGTTGCCTCTACAAACCCTTAAATGGTTACAAACCTAATTCAAGTTAAGCGATTCTCTTAGTATAAGAAAGAGAGATCGGACTCGAGAAATCTGGGTTTCGTTGGGTCTTTGACATGTTATTCTCGGAAGAAAATCGGTTTGTTTATCAAATAGTGATACTTCGAATAGTTGTTATTGTGGGAAGCGGTTCAGCTTCATCTAAAGTTACGCTGGTATTTGCCACGAAATAAAACTTGTAGAGGGTAGAAACGCAACAATTTTGGTCCCTTTGGTGCAACGTTTAATGGTCTGTTGAAAACAGAATCATTTCTTTTTGTTTATGGTAATAACTTGTTTTTATTTTTATTTTCTCATTATTTTATCAACTTTGTTCTCCAGTAAAGAAATCAGTTCACACTATTTATCGACATTCTTTTGTAGTGTTATTTTCATATTCTTGTTTGTGTGTTTAATTCATTTTTTTATTACTATTGTTTATTAATAAATGCAAGAAAGGTCTATTATTTGTACTTTGTTTTTTTTTGTAAGTGGATCCCTGGTCCAGACGAAGCAGCGTTAATTTTGTTTTTTGTTCCTTTGGCTATTAAAAAGCACGGTGGTGCTTATTTTAAATTTCACTTAAAGTTTACATACCTTTGTTCAAGAGAAAAGTTAATACTAATTTGTATTTCTTTTTTTGATTATTTTAAAACCTTCAGAGGACTTCCTCGGCAAAATTATTTAAGACAAATCACGTGTTTATATAGTTTTTATTTTGTGTTGAATCTCGATTGTGAAACGTTACAGCGAATTTTAATAAAGCTTCCACGAGGTAAGTTACACACAGAGTGAGGTTTCGTAAGAAACCTATATACAGGGTGTCAGATTCACGAGCAGTCACGTGACCGACCATCAGAACCCTTCAATCTACGACTGCTGGCGCCCTCTTTTGTGAACATCTATCAGTCTAGTAAGAGTTTTGGAAATCGGTGAGCGTTTCTTTGTGTGTGCTTAGGTAAGTTCATTTGAGAATCCACCCCATCTGCGGCATGAGCTACGGGATTTAACATCAGCCATTGGTCTTGACGGGACTCGTGCATACTTTTGGGCATTTTCCCGTTACAAAATGCATCTTCTGTGACACCTATAAAATCTATTGGAATGAATGAAACAATTAAATATTTGGCTATTACTTTTAGTGATTGTATAGTATTCGATAAAATTCGTTTAGTAAAAGACCATAGCTTCCGTTTAAATATATTAACACAATCTCATCTAATAAATAGTGGTCCAAAAACTAATCGTAATAGATCAGTATTTCTTGCCATCGTTGATTTATTCACTGCAGAATGGATCTCTATATGACATACCCAAAGAATATTTAGAAGACTTGACTAAAATTGTGAGAAATTCTACCGGAGAAATTTTTGGAGCTGCCTGGCGACACACCAAATTCTTTCATGTATTCAAGAAAATCTGTTAAAGGACTTGGAGATATTAATTGTTTTTGGAAGACGTTTTGAGATACAGAAAAAAGATTTCCTAAACATTCCCAAAATAACAATAATGATCTAAATGCTGCCAAAGAAAACCAGTCACGAAGCAAACACGTGGTATAGTACAGTGTGGTCAAATTTCGATGGGATTGAATTTGTAACTTTCTTATTAGCCCAGATAAATAAAAATGGCTTAGGTACTCGTGACCTCTTTTTTCATGCTTATTCCTATACCGTTGCCAGAAATAAGCTGCCGCCTTTTGTTTTTTCCCTAGAGAGAAAAAGTGAAAAAGAGCCGATTTCTTCAATTTGCTGTAACTCATTTATTTTCGAAGCTAGAACAAAATCATTTTAGCATTGTTGAGGCACTTTTTAAAGTAGAATTCAATGCCGTCAGTCGTTTTTCCTAGGCCTTCCATAACTGCGCTGTAACTCAAAGTAGAACTGTTTAAGTGGTTATTTCAAAATTTATCTTTTTTTATTTATTTATAAAACGATGTCAAGTGGTATATCGTTAAAATAGTTGAAAAGGGGCCTTTTTTTATAAAGTCATAGCCGATTGTGGTTTTCATTAGAAAATTATGTCATAACTCAAAAATTATAGCTTAAATAAAAAATTCGGTTACACTGTATTATTAAGCACATAATTGCCTACAACATTTTCCTTTATACATTTTTTTAACGTCAGTAATACTAGAGCTATAGGCACTGAACAAAATAACAAGAAAATTATTTTTGCGAGATATCTAGCTAGCCATGCATTTTTTCTGAAAAACAAAAAGCTCATTAAATTAAGCCCTTAAAACTGCAATTCTTTCTCCATTTAATCGTCTCTCTATCTCCGCTAGTTTTCGAGATCTCCACTAAACATCGGAAAAAAACTTACCCTGTATATTCCTTATATCTTATTTTAACTTAAAAGAAAAAGCAAGTAAGCCTTATTATTGTGATGTATAACCATTTAGAACTTTAATAAAGATTGTAAACTTAATTAATTAATCTCTTCAAAAGGATCCTTCATGGTGGAGGATTTGTTTAAGATTATCAAGAAAACAAAGTCTTCTCCACAAACTTTTATTATAATTAGTACATAAAATTACATTACTCGTACATGTTTCGGTTATTACTAATTAATATAACCAAACGCTGAACGATTTGCGCATTGCACTAACGGAAGAATGGAATAACATTCCACAAAAGGATATCCGTCACTTGATAACAAACATGAATTGTCGTCTTAGCGAAGTTTTAAGAGCAAGAGGCGGAAATACAAGATATTGAAAGATTGTTTTTGTTTATTTAAGTTAAAAAGTTAAAATCTAGTTACTTAGTTTAATTTATTGTTAATTTTCTTTACTTTGCCTCATATTACTTTTGTTTCTGTTTGAAATTGTCGATAGATTTTTGTGATTGTTACTTTTGTTATAAAATTATAATATAGATGCGGAGGAAAAAAATCACTTATTCCAAAAATAAACGGAAAAAACGAGGTGTCCCACTTTCTTTGATTCTCAGTGTATATATCTA
>VTPC01082276.1:0-15772 GCA_011009095.1 Ignelater luminosus | reverse complement strand
AAGGAAAAAATTTTCTAATTTAATAACAAAGTAAATAAATAAATAAACAATCGGTACGCCACTGCTTGACAAGGCAGTTTTTTACAGTAAATTTATGATATCAGATTCACAGTGCATGCCACAACATGTATCACGGTTTTGTGGAAAAACAGCAACACACAAAATCGAGTGATATTGTCTCGACTGTCTGTGTGTTGTGTGAGCGAGTGAGTGTTGGATCCAGCGACCCCCTTTTTCCACGCCCAACCAACGACTTCCTAAGTATGTTAGATGGGTCGCGTCGAACAATTTATGACAATGGAAAACACTAGATAAGTGTAATAGAAGTTTAATCAACCGTATTTTGTGTTTCTTAACGTTGGATTACAATATTGCAGGAACAATTTCGTTTCTGAAAAATTGCTTCCTGTTTTGTAATATTCTCAAATGCTTTCGATACTCTTGTTCGAGAGGAAATTCTCTATATCGTTTATCACATTGAAGCTTTTATGTGCGACTCCGAAGAGGGAGATCAGGTTTTGTAATTTTAAAAATTCAACGAATAATGAGATTATTCGTCATTTTCGGGTTCTTTTTCCTCAAATTTAAACTATTAGATAAGGAGAATACATTTCTAAAAGAAACAGATAAAATATTATAAATGAATAGTAAAATTGTTTTAATATTATTGTTTGTGATGGATGAATTTTATGTCATTATTCTGCTAACTTGTGGATTAGAAACTTCAAAGAGATCATGTTGTATGTTCGGTACATAAACTGATAGTGAAGCTTTATTAACACAAGCCTCGGAATCGAGTTAACGTGTTCTTGCTGAAGCAATCTATCGTATTTCATTTAATCTTATCAGTATATTCTTTACCCGTTCGAGCAACACATCATTTTTAAGTCTTTTGTTCTTGTAAAATGAAGATCACTGTTGCAGAAGTAAACAAACCTAATATTACTGAATCCAATCTTTATAACTGACTGGAAGAAAACTATTTTTGAACAACTATTATAAGGGTTATTTATAATTGCCAGTAACTGTTTAATTAAAGAAATCATTCAAACACATATCCAATTCATTTGTTTTCAACTAAAAGAAAGTTAAACATCACTTATAGTACATAGAAAAAATCAGTTTGCGGCAAAACTGGAGCAGCCTAGAGAGCAGTGAGAAAAATCAAGTTAATTCGTTTAAGAACTCTTTAGTTAAATAAACGTGTCAGCATATCCAAAGTTTCAAGTTCGTCTAGTAAAATGTTACAATAAAAATGTGCTCTTAATTCGTCGAAAATGTCTAGATAAATATTTAATAAGAAAATAAAATTAGTAATTTCAAGGTACTAATATTAGATACAATGAATACAAAAAAGAGAGGGACAAAATCAAAAATATAGTAAGGGAATCCAGAACAAAATCACGGGAAGGCTTCGAAAAGAAAATGGAGGAAGATTATCATAGTAACAAGAAATTATTTTACAGAATTCTAAAGATTGCAAGAACTGGAAAACAAAAACCAAAATTGAAACAAATAGAAGACAAGAAGAGAATAATAAAAACAGATGGTGATAAAATCATGGAGATTTGGAAACAGTACTTTCAAGAGCTTCTAGGAGATGAAGAAGAAAGTGAGAGAGAAACCGAACAGATAACAGTAAACAACTTAGAACAAGGAAGAAAAATAAAATTAAATGAAGTAACTAAAGCTATAAAGAGGTTAGAGAAAAGGATACCAAATTATGGTAGAAATGCTGAAAAATCTAGAGAAGAAAAGAACTAAAGCTAATCGATATTTCTAACAAAGCATGGAGCCAGGGTGTAGTACCAAAGGATTGGGAAATTGGTATCTTGATTCCAATATATAAAAATAAGGATAAGTTAGACTGCGAAAACTACAGAGTAATTACTCTGCTGAGTCTATTGGCTAAATGTACAAGAGAGATTAAAAAAGGAGATTGATGGACAGATAGAAGAGCTTCAAAGTGGGTTTAGAAAAGGTAGAGGAATATAATGTCACATTGACCATCAAGCAAATAATAAAAAGAGCAGAAAAAAAAATCAAAAAATTTACATAGCCTTTATGGATCTAGAAAAGGCATTCGATAGGATAAAGAGGAAAACAGTTGCAGAAAGTTGAGTGAAAAGGAATGTAAATAAAAAACTAAGAATGACAGTAATGAGTTTATATAAAAATACTAGAAATTATGTAAGAACAGGCAAAACCTACAATCTGAAGAATCTATATTAAAGGAAGGCCTGAGGTAAGGAGGACTGTTAGGTCTAGTCTTGTTTAATATGGTCATGAACGACATCATAAAAGAAACCAAATTAAGTACAAGCAAGATTATATATAGGGCACAAGAACTTAACACCTAAATGAATAAAAGTTTGTGCATTTGCCGACGACATTGTGATATTTGCAAATAATGAAAATAACCTAAGAAGAAATCTAAAAATATAGACTGAGACGTTCAAAAAAAAAAACTTAAAAATAAACGAAAATGAAGCAAAGATTATGGTATCAGGAACAGATCACATGAACGTTAATATAGAAGTAAATGATATAAAATTGGAGCAGGTTAATACGTTCACAGATCTAGGAGCACAAATAGATAACAGAGGAAAACAATAAGCGGAAATTACAGCTAGAATAGAGAATGTAGCAGAGATGTATCACTCGGTAAACAACTTGTGCGCAAAGAAAAGGGAACTAAATATCAAGAAAGACAAAGATAAGCGTCTACAAATCTGTTTTTGTGTCAATCCTGACTTTTAGATGTGGAAACTGGACTCTCTCTAACAAACATGTAGGTAATATACAGAACATGGAAATGAAGTATCTACGAGCGATACTAGAAATAATGAAAAATAACACAAGGAGGGAAAAATTAGAAGCAGAATCAGTACTTGAAGAAGTGGGAAAAATCAATTGAGGTGGTTTGAATACATGGCTCGGTTGAACAACAATAGAATAGTTAAGAAAGTATGAGAAGCTAAAATCCAAGAAAGAAAGAAAAGAGGAAGTCCAGCGAGTCGAGTCGAGTTCATCGTTATGTTACATTCTGTAGCTTCTTCAGCCTGCTGGAAGTTGTTCATTTGTTGCGAAGCAGAATACGTGCAATGTTTGTGTTTATTGGCACCTGACTGGACGATGGAATTATGGATCCAGGCTTGTAGCAACGCGGCGAGGGCCGTTGGCAGCATAGCCGGCGGCGTCAGGGTTCACCTGTCTGATGTCTTAATGTGCGCGGGGGTGATTGGAGTTAGTACGTGAAGTGCTATTGTGGTGGGCGGGGCTTGATGGACTTTTCGTTCTAGGGTTTTCTGGTATTTTTGTGGGCGTCGGTTGCTAGCGGAAGTTGCGACGGTTTGGTGGCGCATCGGTGGATGTTGGCTGGCGGTTTTTGTCTTGATGGGTTGGCCCATGGTGGTGTAAAGCAAAGTGTTGATGTTAGGTGCACGTAACTATGGTGTTGGTAAGGTGCCCATCTGCTGCCGAGCTGATGTCTTGCCGTGCGGTTGGTGGTTGAAGGCCATGCTGGGCATCGCAACATTGGCTGTCGCGGGCGATGTCGATTTTGGTGGTATGGTAGCAGATGTAGAAGTGAAGAACGTACGTAGCGGAAGGTGAACTTTAACTTGCGATACTTGGTGGTGGTTCAGCATTTTGCATAGCAAACGGTTTTCAGAGCCACACCCTTACTCGCACGGTGTAGGTGGTGAGCTCGGTAGCGGCCGCTGGGAGTAGGCGGTGACAGTGGTAAAGCAGATTTCGGAGCCGTAAACCTACTCCGTCGCGGCCCGGGACGCGTTCGGAGTACGGACGCCCGATAGAGCACGGAAATTAACACCCGCGCCAATAGTTGCGCCTCTCCCCCTAGACAATGACGGACACGGGTGGAAGGGAACACCGGCTCCGGGAGCCTGCGCCGACCTACGACACGCAGGGTGCCCCGACTGGAAGGCCAGCGTCACTACTGGGCCTTTGATCCCCAGAACGAAGGCTGCCAGTAGCAGCTAAAAACAGGATGCACCGTCCGAGATGAATTGCCGGGGGGCCGGATGCGCCTGGCGCGGGCCAGTGCGTAGCACTGGGTAGGGAGCGAGAGGGACCACTGCCGAAGTTTGCACCAAGTCAGCCAAAGAAACTATACTGAATCTTTAAATGGCAGTTTGTAGTACTTTTGCAGTTATTTTATTATTTCTTTAGTTCATTAATACCAGACAAAAGATACCGATACTATAGCTTACATAGTCTTTGATAATCTATAACACAAGTCAACAAAAAAAAAGTTTTTTTTGGGTTTCTGTTCTAATGCTTAAATTCTGATTCTAGACACCGAAAAGCATTTAAATTTCCAAATTTAGCTTTTAAAGTTTGCTTTTGTCTAATTTATGCCGATAATTAAGATTTAAAGATTTTAATTGATTTTATGAGCAACAGATGGCAGCACTTTTAATAACCCGATAGTAAATTGAATATTATTTGTTAAGGGCCCATTAGTGAGTGTTTACTTGTCTATCACAGCTGTAATAACTGCCTTTGTTTATTACTAAATTAGAAAATGGCATCAAGACAGTGTAAACAGGATGTTGATTCATTCTGTTTTATTTGTAGTGAATTTATTAAAGTAAGGAGTAAGACTTTTGCTTTGGCAACAAATTTGAAACTTTGCGAAGCTTACGAAGCCTATTATAACCTGAAAATCCGGAATCAAGATAAAAATTGGGTACCTCACTTTGCCTGCGTTAATTGCAAAAATACATTGGAAGGTAAAAAACTGAAATATAAAAGTTTTACAAATGTCGAGCAAATTTGAATTACACTAGTTGTTATTTTGTAATTTCTAGTCTGGTATCGAGGAGAAAAACGACACATGAAGTTTGCGGTGCCACGACTTTGGAGGGAACCTAGTGATCATGTGCAAGACTGTTATTTTTGTATCGTTAATCCAAGTAAGCGTCGATCTGGTGAAAATGCTGAAAAGATTTATTATCTTGATCTTCCTTCAACGTCATCTCCGATACCTCATGATGGAAATTTTTCTATTCCACCACGTTTGAAATTAGATAACCTCGCAGTTCAATCTTCACAAAGTTCAACAGAATCCAGTGCACCACTAACCAACACCGATGGTAGTGAATTCATGTTAAAGTCGCAGAGTTTTGGACCACATTTCATAAGCTCAGCTGAATTCAATGACTTAGTACGAGACCTAAACCTACCCAAGAGCAAAGCAGAGATTTTAGGTTCACGATTTAAGCAATGGAATTTGCTTGAAGATATTGTGAAAATAACTGATCAACGAGAGCGACATAAAATTTTTTTCATGTTTTTCCACGACAGAAGCCGGTTTTTGTTACTGTAATAACGTGACTGATTTGTTCGAAGAAATCGGAATACCATTCGTACCATCTGATTGGCGGCTTTTCATCGATAGCTCTTCAAAAAGCTTATAAGCGGTTCTTCTTCATAACGGAAACCAATTGCCGAGTCTTCCCCTAGCACATTCCACATTGCTCAAGGAAAGTTATGATAGTGTCAAGATGGTACTGGAAAAGTTAAAATATACAGAATACAATTGGCCAGTAATAGGCGATTTTAAGATGGTTGGTTTTTTGATGGGAATGCAAGGCGGTTATACTAAATATCCTTGTCACCTTTGCCTGTGGGACAGCAGAGCAGATTCGGTACATTACCAACGGCGTATATGGCCTAATCGAGCCGAATTTCAGATCGGAAAACGTAATGTAAAGTCGGAACCAGTTGTAGAGCCTAAGAATGTATTGATACCGCCGTTACATATAAAATTAGACCTAATGAAACAATTTGTAAAAGCTCTGGATCCAAATTCTGAAGCTTTTGAATATTTAAAGGGATTTTTTCCCAAATTATCTGACGCTAAAGTCAAAGCGGGTATTTTCGTTGGACCACAAATAAAACAACTAATGAAGAGTGATGACTTCACAGAATTTCTCAATGTTCGTGAAAAACGAGCCTGGGAGAGTCTTAAAGCAGTAGTCGATGGTTTTCTTGGAAACAACAGAGCTGACAATTATAAAGAATTGATTGAAACTATGCTTAAAAGTTTTAAAATTATGGGCTGCAGAATGTCCCATAAACTTCATATGCTACATTCTCACCTGGACGAATTTAAAGATAATATGGGTGCCTACACAGAGGAACAAGGAGAACGTTTTCACCAGGATGTGATGGACTTTGAACGACGTTACCAAGGGCAGTACAACAAGAGTATGATGGGAGATTACATTTGGAGTTTAATACAGAACGCCCTTACAAACATAAGAGAAATACGAAAAATATTCATTTTAAACCTAATATTTAGTTATTTTATATTTATATGTTATTATTTATCACAAATATTGAATTAAAAAGACTTTGATGTTTAGTAAAAACTTTTCTAATCGAAATTGAAAATAAAATTTAAAAAAAAATAAAAAAATTAGTGATTTTTTTCAAAAATTCGAAAAATTGCTCTAGTTTCTACAAAAGCAAACTTTGATCCAAAAAATAATTTTTTCCTTTAGTTTTAGCGTCCGAGAAACCAGAATTTTACATGCAGAAGCCAGACCCAAAAATCGTGTTGACCGGTGTAATCTAAAAATGTTGTGAAACTTCACACGTCTAATTTCGAAAGCTCTCATGATCTGATTTGCACATAAGATTGGTATAAAAAAATTGTAAAGTAGGAAGTTGTGGTGGCTTTTGACATTCAAATAAGGGTATTTGCAGTAAAAATAAAAAATTTATTGAACACAACACAGTAAGACTAATTGAAGTAAAAGTTACTTCTGTCAATCACAACCATTCTAGACTTGAGCCTGAGTTGTGATTGGCTGCAGAGAATGTTTCCTAGCTTAGATTAAGCTACGCTAGGTCCAGTGTGCACCTAATTTTGAGATATGAATCCAGCCACATTTTTCTTATTTTACTACCCGTAACACTACAATATGAAAAGTCACAAACAATGCAACTGTATTTATTTTAAGTAACACAGGTAAAAAGAGATAATATATTACAAAAATATATTTGGACAACATTTGCAAACATGTTTCAATTTAGATCCAGAGACTGAGCAGAAAACAATTAGAACTCCATCAGCATCACGTCTTAAATCCCGAGACGATAAAATCCAAGAATTTAGTCTGAAGGAAAGACTCCTGACTCCCAAAAGGGAATAAGTTGAGGGACCCACCAGATGAACGACACTTGGTTCAAAATCCGGACAATAGCTTCCAGGTAAAAATTAAAAACTGGAGACAAGAAATGGCAATCAAAAATCGATGGGTACAAGGAAGCACAAGAAAAAGAAAACTTACCCCTAATTGTAGAGTTTTGTTTCTATCACTCACTCGTCGCAAAAGTGTGACGAATCATAATGTAGCACAACTAACTAATACGCTGTTTACGTCTCCTCTACCGGAAGCAGTCCCCACTTTTCCCAAAAGTGGAATTAAACCGGTTTATGATTGCACGCTCAAGGAAGGAAAAGGAAAACTAAAATCTTGTTTTTTTTAATTTAACTATAGGATCCTGTCCAGGGCTTCAATGTACAAAATCCGGATTTTAAGAAGTGAATGGGAAACTCAAAGAGAAGAAGAAAACGATCCTCAATGATGATCATGATATGCTAAACTTCAAACGGATAAAAAAACTGACGATCCTTCAAGCGGAACAATATCTACCCATCTCCTGCTAATTCAGAAATTCAAAATTATTACAGCCCTTAACGGAAGCAAAGTAATCAAACGTATAAACTTCAATATTTGAAATAAGTATACCCAGCGTTTCACCTGTCCTAGAAGTTAAAAATTGTGAAAGGAAATTTTAATTTACAGCAAGAGCACTGCAAACCTGAACTGCTATCATGCCTAAGGACAAACTAAGGAAACACGGAACACCTGAAAGCGTAAACAACCAAATCCTATGTAACGGGAGTGGCGACATATGACCGTTACAACGGTTGCGCCTAAGGAGACGTGGTTTGAAGGTTGAGTTAGTCCGGTGCAAAACTAAAGAGCTCGCGGACAGATTTTAGTCTAAAAAAAGGTTCACCTCTTGTGCTCCATCAGGGATCGTCGTTAAAGAATTACCTCATTGAAAGTAGGTCTTTGAGATATTACGATTTTCTTTATCGAATGTTTAAAAATTTTGGGAGTGCTAGAAAATAAAAATTTCTTCAGTTATAGTCTCACGGCTTTGTCCAATGAAGTGTTGGGATCGTAAAGGTTTGACACCCCTGGTTCTAGTTTCAAGAATTTATTAAACATCAGTAATATTTACGAACCCTTTCGTAAATGAAAATTCGTCGTTTAGTAATTATTTCGTCTTAAAGATTTAATTGATATAGTAATGAACACTTGACGGTTTTGTAAAATTGGGCGTGAACAACGTTTTTTTAAGTAAATAAAACACTTTTCTGTTATATTGAGTCTAAACTTGGTGAAGTCTTCTGTCTAGATTTTGTAACAACTGTTTATGTTATTGTAAGGTATTTTTAGTTTAATAATCTTACTGGTTATTTCCTTCTTTATGGAATAAAAACATTAGCTGTATAAATAGTCTTAGAATGTGCATTTTACAGCAATGGGTACCCAAGGTTAGAGTAAATTTATAGTTATAAAACATTTTAATAAACTAAAATTCTATACGCATACTTTTGGTTTTTATATACACTTTAATTTGTTTTGTCAGAATTAGCGATTCCTTTCAGGCAAAATATAAATGCAAATGTGTGTTTATACAATATTGAATAGGTAATGTAAACTAGGTGATTGGACCGGTGTATGGCGTGCTGATTAAGCCGTTTTCTTTTGTTTTTGAGTAAGATTTAGGCTATATAATATGGCTTGGAGTGATTACTGACCCCGATCATCCTGAGTAAGTTTGCAGTGGAAGACAGTTGAGCATACTGTTGTAACTTTGTTTAAGTAAAAGTACTAAGACTAGACTAGTATAATCTTTCTTGGTAAGTTTGAAAAGAGCCCGAATGCAGAGTATTCGTTGTTATCAAAGCGTTTTATATATGTACAGAGCGTTTTCTAGTGTGGAACCACATCAGCGTGTGTGATGACCTAGATTTGATTTCTGGCGCTTATATCGCTTGCGATATTCTCAAGCAATAAGTGATGTTTTTTATTGTCATTTTAAATGCCATCGTGTCTACATGTCATTTTCCTTTATTTTAAGCGAGCTTATTAGATCTTCGTTCGTATTGAGAAAATTAAATTAAGATCTTAATATCTATAAAATTCTTTTCCGTTGTGAGAATTACTCCCCACAGTTTATTACAATTTATGGGCGATTTTCCACATGTAATTGCTGGAACGTGTTTTTGGTTCCTAAGACTGATTTACTTCTTGGAATTCGGTCATGGGACCTATTCATAGTGCTACAGTTGAATGACTGGGGAACTTTCCACTCGGAATGTGTTGTATTCATACTTATTCCCTTTCTATCGTAAATCGAACTTTACTTAATGCTTTGAGCACGTTTGATCTCGGTAAGTGGGTTGTGTTGCGTGTCAATCCTGACCGGGATTCTTGTCTTGATCTTCTAAGAAAGTAGGCGGTCGTTCCTGTTGTGCAGAAGTCACTTTGTAAATTTTGTTTTTGTGATGAACAATTTTTGTTTTTGTGAAGAAACCTTGTGAAAAATGGTTGTGGGTTTTTAAATTGCCTGCAGCTGAACGGATCGTTGTGTATATTTGCAAATATGCGAAGGGTTTATCCTACAGAACTTTATCGTCTGTTTAAAGTGGAACTTTGAGTTCATTTAAACTGGTGTTATCGGGGTTGTGCTGAAATCCGTAATAGTTCACCGAGAATCTATTGGACTTTGTTTTGGTTAGTTGGTATTTGAAGATCGAGGCATCAGTCCTTAATTTATTTCTCTCCTGTACCTACCTGTGGAGATGGTTTTATGCAGTAATAACAGTGAATGTTTATAAAGTATAAAAAGGCCTTTTGTTTGGTGAGTGCAACACTTGTTTGCTCGTCGGAATGCTGTTCAGTTTGATTAATTAAATGCCTTCGTTTTGTCCGACGCGAGCCGAGAATCTTGCCGGCGTTCGCTCGCTTGCTTTTTTAGAAATTAATCTTATCGTCTTTTTGTAGCATAAAAGCCCCTTGGTTTAATGCCCCTTGACATTATTAGATTTATGACTTGGGAACATTATTTTCTGTTAGAATTCTCTTATACAAATATTTTCTCAATGCTAAACTAGGGGTACATTAGGGCTTTGCATAAAATAAAATTACCTCTGAATTTGTATTTTTTAGATTTAATTTTCGCATTTCAAAGAATTTAGCATTCTTGTCTTTTAGTTTTATGCTCCTTTAAACCATAAAACTATCACTTTGTCTGGCCTGGACAAGATTTAGTTTTCCTATAATTGCAGAGTGCAACGTTCAAATTTCTAGTTAAATCACTCCCTTCTCGTATTATTTTATTGGTTGTCATATCTTCATGTATGCCGGCCATCTAATAATTTGTTAGACCCACCCTTTCGGGGGGTTGGTCCTTCGTGTTCTCTATATGTGAAGTTATCGAGAAGTAGTTCAAGTGGTTGACTAATTTCTATTAAGGTGATAATTTGCCTGAGTGAAAACATAGCGAATAATTTGTCGTCGCTAAATATCCCATCGAAAATCCCTGGAATGTACCAGAAATGTCACTATCACTCAAAAACCTCGCCAGCCCGGCGGAGCTAACAAACAAATTCACATCCAACTCTCAGTAAACTACCGTATCGACTTTCTTGTTATACCTGAACATTTTATCGAATTTCTACGAAATTTGTACTACCTCGCTCTTTATAGATATCTAAAGACAATTCAAATATATTTTTAAATTACAAACGTATGTGGAAGTCGTCTATCCCTACGAATTAATGTATTAACTATAAGTTGAACTTTATGTGAACCAGTGCCGTAAGTTTAGTTGTTTTCTGTGCCAACAAATTGGTTCTCTATTGGATTAGTTGCAGATATACGGTAAATAACTTTACCCTTTTCAAACTATCTTTTGTGAAGAAGCAACGTTGACGCATATAACTTGTCAATGTACAGATGCAATTATTTGCGAATACACTTGCATAATATCGTCCCGTCACCAGCCGCTTTGGATTAAAGTAACCTACAGTCAAGGTTACTGAAACATCGCTCCTCAGTGGTGAAGAACCTTATGAAATCATTTCACAGTAGTGAAAAGCCTTATACTATTGTTCAGTTAATAGCAACCTGTTTATCGATTTATAACGTAACGAACTTGTTCCGAGATATTATCAACCAAGATTAAAGTCGAACAAGAAATGAGATTGAATAAAAGTCTATGTCGTGTCTTGAGTTGCTTTTAACTCAAGCTGATAATAAAACTCACTGTAAGCTTTAATGATTGTTTATTGATACTGATCTAGCCTCGTGGTGTTCTGTATCGAGACTGTTCTCCTGTCGCCTGTCCTCAAGGGTTGCTACCCCACCAACGTTCGAGCATGACGCTCGATAAGGCGAGCGCAGCCGAACATTCCGCCCCCTATTGAAGGGCTATGAGTCTTCAATGTAATTAATGATATGTTACAGATAAACAAAATAACAAAATTGCTATACATAAAACATAATAAACAATGGTAAAACAAAACAAATTGATATAATTATATACAATACAGAAATTAAAATTTAAACTCAGTCTTTCACACCTTCATCGATTAATGGTAAGAAACATAATTTGGTTATTGCCCGTTTTTTCACACCACTTACAGTTTTTAACGACACCACTCTCACTATTTGGTCTGAACCTGGGTGGAGTTCGATGACCCGACCTAGACTCCAATATAGTGGTGGAGAGTCTTTGTTCTTCAGCAGCGCCAGATCTCCGACCCTGGGGCACCGATTTTGTCCTGTCCATTTATTTCGTTGGTGGAGAATGTGCAAATATTCTTCTGACCATCTCTTCCAAAAATGTTGGCGTAGCAACGAAACATGCTGCCATTTGGACAGACGGTTTAATGTAATGTGTTGGAGATTGGGTTCCACAGGAGCGTTCATTGCATCTCCAATAAGAAAGTGACCAGGGGTTAATGGTTGCAGGTCGTTAGGATCAGGACTGGATGGGGAAATAGGCCTTGAATTTAGTATAGCCTTTATTTGAGTCAAAAGAGTGTATAGTTGCTCATAATTTAAAGTAGCTTTACCGATAATTCGTTTTAAATGGTGTTTGACAGATTTAATTCCTGCTTCCCAAATGCCACCCATATGTGGTGATCTAGGAGGAATAAAATGCCAAGTGATGTTATATCTACTCAGCTCACTTGCTAAAACTGAATTTTTCTCCGTAATTGCTTTAATGATTGCTTTTAATTCCCTATGAGCACCTGTAAAGTTGGTTGCATTGTCTGAATATATGTTCAGTATGTTGCCTCTGCGTGCTATGAAACGCTTTAGTGCTCCCAGAAAAGATTCTGTATCTAATCTGGTGACCAGCTCTAAATGTACCGCTTTAGTACTGAAGCAAATAAACAAGGCTATATAAGCTTTTATAACCTTTTTGCCTCGTCCGAAACCTTCCTTTATATTAATGGGTCCTGCATAGTCGACACCTGCATTAATGAAAGGTCTGTGAGCTACATTTATTCTATTTGCAGGTAGGTCACCCATTAATTGCTCTGTACTACGTGGATTGGCCTTGAAACATACCACACAATTGTGTACAATTTTCCTAATTAACAATTTAGCAGAAATTGGCCAAAATTTATGTCGTACCGTGGCTAAAGTACCTTGTGGTCCTGCATGAAGTGATTGCTCATGCAGTTTCCTTATGATCAGATTTGTGACGTAATGATTAGGTGGTAATAATATAGGAAACGTCCTTTCAAATGACATTGTTGAGTTTTTAAGCCGTCCTCCTACTCTTAAAATGTTATTACTGTCTAGAAACGGAGCTAACGATAGTAAACGACTATTTTTCTTTACCTGTCCCTTCATTTTAAGTTCATGTAAATCGGAAGAAAATCCTTGCGGTTGTACTAATTTAATTATGGTATAATAATTTCCGCAGTTCTTAATTCGCCTAAATTTAGAAATTGTGTTTTAATTGCCTCCTTATTTTTTGATCTTAGCAATTTTAGTTCTTCGGGGAGTGTATTATTAGTTTTCGTACGATTTTTTAATTTATTTATGTATCGTAAACACCATCCTACTATTCTTTTTAATTTATCATAGGACGAAAATTTACAAAACATGCTGTTTATAAACTCTAAGGAAGTATTGTCATTTAAACTAACTAAAGAAGTGACTGATTTTTGTTCTAGATTTTCGATAGATATCGAGTTGTCTGATTCAAATTCGCTCAATGGGTACTTAATTTTATCACCACACAGCCAATGTGGCCCGTGCCACCATATATTTGATTGTTGTAATTGTTGTGGTAGTAAACCACGTGATATTACATCGGCAGGATTTTCTGCGCCTTTAATGTGATGCCAGTTATTAATGCATGTTAATTGTTGAATTTGAGATATTCGATTACCAATAAATGTTTTTCATTGAGTTGGGACTCCGTTTAACCAAGTTAGTACTAATTTTGTGTCGCTAATCACTAAATGATTTGATGATTAAATAATCTTGTGAAATAATTGAGCCAATAACAAAGCTCTGGAAAGTTCTAATCTCGGAAGGGTTATTTGTTTAACAGGTGCTACTCGCGATTTTGCACACAGTAGTTGTGAAAAGTGCTGTCCGTGAATATCTGTATGTTTCACGTATATACAACAACCATAAGCAGATTCTGAAGCATCACTAAATCCGTGTACCTCGATATTTATTGCGGGATATTGTATTATAACCTTAGGTGGTATTTTCAAATTGTTTATGATTGGTAATTCTGCTAAAAATTGAGTCCACAGAGTGTGTAAGTCAGCAGGTATTGATTCGTTCTAATTTAATCTAAGTAATCACAACTTTTGCATAACTATTTTAGCTATTACAATTACTGGTCCTACTAACCCTAGTGGATCGAATAATTTAGCGATTGTGGATAAAATGATCCTTTTACTGATTTTTGTTTTATTTGTGGTAATTTGTCCTGTGTATTTTAGTACATCTAAATCTGAATCCCATATTAATCCTAATGTTTTCGTTTCTGAATCTAAAATGATTAATTCCTTTTGTGATGAAGTTTTAGTCGGTAATAATTCGACGTGATTTGAAGCCCATTTGTTTAATGAGAATTGACCTTGCTCTAGTATGTTTATAACCTGATCGCGTAAAACTTTAGCTTCTATTAACGTATTTGAGCCCGCTAATAAATCGTCCATGTACATGTTTTTTAAAATTGTTTTGCTTGCTTCGGGAAATTTATCCTTGGTTTCATATGCTAATTGATGAAGACAACGAAGTGCAATGTAAGGAGCGCACAATGTACCGTATGTTAATGTGTTAAGCCGGAAAATTTTTAGTGATTCTGCTGGATTATTTCGCCAAACAATTCTTTCATAATCCCGATGCTTAGAGTCTACTAAAATTTGCCTATACATTTTTGAAACGTCTGCATTTATAATGAATTGATGCGTACGGAATCTTAATATGATACTAAATAAGTCTTGCAATAAACTTGGTCCTGACATTAAATTATCATTTAAACTCAATTGATTTGTAGTTTTGAATGATCCATCAAAAACTACCCCGAGCTTTGTTGTTTGACTGGATTCCTTTAGAACGCAGTGATGTGGAAAATAGTATGTGCCTTTATGTTCTGCATAATCCTGATTTTTTGTAACTGACATGTGATTTAATTCTAAATATTCGTTTAGAAAATTACTGTAATCTTGTTTTAGCTTGTAGTTTCTTTCTAGTTTATGTTCAAGGGTTTTTAAACGGTTTATTGCTCCCTGTCGTGACAAACGGTGCTGGTACATCGCTTTTAAAAGGAAGTTCTATTATGAAACGTCCTTCACTGTTTCTTTTGTGAGTAGTTTTAAAATGTTGTTCGCATTTGTGGTCTTCTACCGACCATTCTTGTTTGTCAGTAATACTCTCGAGTTCCCAAAATCTGGTAATTGTTAATTCTAAATTACTTACAGACGCGACAAGAGACGTGGTTGGTTCCCCGTTAAACGCTCTTTCAACCGGACCACCAATTACCCATCCCAGCTTCGTCTTTTGTAATATTGGTTTATGACTACCTAGCCAAACCTGACCTACACTAAGTAACTCCCAAAATATTTCCGCTCCTAATAATATATCAATTGTTGTTGGATTATAAAAGTACGGGTCGGCTAGCTTTAAACCTTTAGGTATTTCTAAGTTGTTCGTGTTGACCTTAAAATTTGGCATGTTTTCCGTTATACTGGACAATACTAAGCAATTAAGGTCTGCTGTAAAATTGTTAAACCTGGACTTAAACTCTATTCTGACTGAATTGCAAACTATTGTTATGATATGGAGAGCTCTTTTTCTCAGGTCTTTATTTTTCTTCGTGTGGTTCTTAATTTTTTTTTATTAAAACGCTATTTTTTTGACAATATTAATTTTTTTATTTTCACTTTCATTACATTTATCAAAAAAAACCAAAAAACAAAAATTTCTCCCTTATTTTCCTCTATTTTCCAACTAGCTTTCATTCATGCTGCATTCATACAAATCATTTTCTACAACTTCTTAAGAAATTGCAAAAATTATTTTCTCTAGTAGTAACGTTTTCTTCATATAACTTAACTCCCTGCCTCATTTATCTACTTCAATATCATATTTTATCTTTACTTATTCATATT
>VTPC01082263.1:0-12956 GCA_011009095.1 Ignelater luminosus | reverse complement strand
GGACCGCTGTAATCTGTTTATTATACCAATTTAGTAGTATGCTAATAAATTTTATCAACTTAGCTTTTGGCTTTTTTGTGGTATTAGCATACACATAGATGGTTTCAGTGATCAGTTGTTCCGGAGCCAAGAGACGTTAACCTTCACCTAGCTACATAATATCAGCTTAATACCTCATTAGGAGTTTAATTATCCTAAGAGAGTGCAGTACAATCACGGTTCCGTCTACTCGTGTAGCGTTCGAATCTGTTGTTCGACCTTGATAAGTAGAGTGCGGATTTCTAAGCATAAAAAAACAATAAAAAGGTTCTTAAAAAAGCGTAAACATTCAAGGAAAAAAGCTTAAAAAATAGCACAAAAATTAAAAATAAGTTTAAAATATGCAGGAAAAAAAAATTAAACTTCCAGGTTTTAGGTCTTATTATACAAAGTATTTATTATAAAGAAACAAAAAATGAATTGTTATTAGAAACTTTGAACTCTAAAATGCTTAATTATTATGCACTTTTCTAAATTCTCCATAAGGAAATTTCTTCTTTTATCAGTTAGGGTGTCTTTGTAAAGAGAAAATAGTCTTTCAATGACAACACTAGTAATCGCTGCATATTTAAATTTTGCAAGTAGCGATGGTTCCAAGTCGAAGTTATTGACTATTTCGCCTGATAAAATACTTGCAATTGTCTTTAATCTTGCTAAACCTTCGTTTTTAGCCAGCACGTTCTCAGATTTGGCAAATATTGTTTTTCCTACATCACCATGCACTTTTCCCAATTTTATTTTAAACTCTTGTACAATCTGAATTGCTTCTGTTAGCTAACTTCCTTGTGTTTCAAGTTTGGTGATAGTTTCACTAATGAACTCGTAATTTGCTTTGATGAATGCAAGGTTTTGTTGTAGTTTCGGATTTTTTTTTATATTTTGGCAGTCTTTAGCTGATTGGAATGCATCTTCCGAAAATTCTAACAAAATTTCTTTGAAGCTGGTGAAGTTAACTGGGTAATACACAGCCGCATCCAAGCATGTTCCCCATCTAGTAATGACTGGTTGTGGTGGAAGCGGAATATTAGGCAGTTTTTCTTTAAATTGTTGTACCCTCAATAGCGCTTTTAAAAAATACTTTTTGCCATTGTTAATTAACTCGTTAGCTAGAGGAGATTTAGACCTCACAGTTTCTGCTACTTGGTTTAATCCGTGAGCTACGCAAGTAGAGTGTCTGAGATTACTATATAAAACTTTTAAATTAATACCTGCTTTTGGCATATATACAGCCGCATCCGTTACCATTAACAGAATTTGTTCAGTTGGGACTGCATTAGGAAGAAAAAAGTTTGCTAGTTACTCGTTAATAAATCTTGTTATGGTGCTGCTGTTAGTTTTATCTAGTTTTATCAAATATATTAAAAATAGCTTGGTTGGAGTAGCTTCATGTAATATACCGATAATGAGACCAGCCACATATCTACCGCACTCATCGGTGGTTTCATCGACAGAAAACCAGATATAATGGTCTGCAATTATATTTTTAATTTCATGAAGGACTGTTTTATAAACTGTATCTAAATAGTTTTTTCGTAGAGTGCTTTCGGACGGTATCGATCTCTTACAATATGTTTCTAAGAATTTTCGAAATGTAGAATTGTCTGATTTTCTGAAAGGAATATTCGCCGATATCAGAGTATTGCATAAATCAAAATAAAAAATTCTTTCTTTAGATCGAGTAGAAGATCCAGAGGCAACTACTTGTGAAATAGTTTGTTGTTTCAGCTTATTTTCATTTTCCGCTCTTCCTACATATTCCTTGTGAATAGCGGTCTTCGTATGTTGTATTACATTATACTTTTTGTCGCACTGGATCTATTAAAATGGGCATTAAAGAATATTATATTTAAAATCTAATCTACTCCTTACCGTTTTAACACATACTCTGCAAAATAGTCTACTACCGTCCAGCCTTATTTCTGGTATATTTTTAATGCACTCTTCTACACTCCTTTTAAGTTTTGGCATTGTAACACAATCTTATTTTATTAAAAACAAAAGACAACACAAAAGATTAAGTTATAATAAAATGAAACGAAACTTTTTCAATCTACCAGCAACATTACATACATGCACGATACCAACACTTTAAGTAACCCAGTAAAACTGAAGCATTTGTCAAATAAATCTTAAAACCTATAAGAACTAACTGTTTTCATAGCTTATCCTAGGGACAAAGAACTGCCGGAACAATGTGTAACGCCCCCGACAGGCTCCGGAACGGTGAGCGTCCAGATGGTATTCAATACATAACGGTAAATAATGATATTTTAAGAAATCCTTGAAAATACTGTCACGAAATTTACCGTAAAAACAAAATGTTTAAAAAAATAATGTAGACAATTGCTGCTAGAGAAAGAATTTATAGAAAGTATTTTGAAGAAACGGAAAAGAAATATACGGTAGATAAAAAAAGTATAAGGATATTATGATTTTTTTCTTGAGACTGACAGAAAATACACAAAATAAGCATTATTCTAAAAAATAGCAAAAAGTTCCAAAAAGAGCATTATGAAAATTAGTTGAATGATTCTTTTAATTGCGATTCGCACTTATTTCAATGTCTTTTTGTACTGCTATTAATATCTAAAAAACGCATTATTCCTATAAATCCGCACTGTGTTGATAAGTATCTCGTCTACTGACCTAGATACGGAAATCAGCTGCAGAGACTCCCTTTCAAGATTAGGTCTAGGACATTCTTCTGCGGCTGGCGCTCTCTCAAACCCAAATGTTTTTAAGATTGCACTACCGTCTACCGCCGGCACTGGGCCCTCCTCGCCCACGATTCTGTTAATATTATGTTGCATATACCGAAAGAATTTTTAAACCGGTAATTACCCGTAACAGAGTTCTACTTGATTCTTTGACAAATTCAGATCACGAACTAAATTATTCAAATGAGACTGGCTTAGTTTATGTGGCTCCCCGGACATTTCAGCGAAGTCAGCGTTCGTCTCCCTGTTTGCTTGGCCCTCGAAATCATTTAGGAGGTCCTCCTCAGGATACAGAGTCGATGAATATGGTGGGGATGATGCAGCACAGATCTTATAGCTGAAGGAAGATTTGGATATTTTACTTTACTTCTTGACTTGTTTGATATGTCAGTGATTTTAGTTACAAAAGTAGCAGCCTAAAGAACGGAGACTAGAAATTGAAAGAAATAAGGGGCAGGATATGCTAATTTGGGGTAAAGATAAGCAATTACAAACTAGTGGTGGTGATAGACGCTTTATTATGTTATGTAGTTTATGAAAAGTTACAAAACAGTTTGTACAAAAAACTGTAGCTTCCTTCAATTATCGATACAAAGCAAAACCAAATTAACTTTTAAAGGTTTAAAGTAAACCCCTTTAGCTGTGTGAGGTCGTATCTAGAAAAACACCAGTTGTATAACATCCTGTTTTTAGAATTGTTTCAAAAAGAAATGAAGTTAGATTGAATCTCGTTTCAAAATACGCAACTTGGCTTAAATTTAAGTTATTGAACTTGTACATTGTGCCTCTTATAGTTTCAAAGATCTTAAAGATGAATCTCATATTTGATTAACGTCTTCAAAACTGTAATGTAATTGTTAAAAATGAGTGAGCGAGAAAGTACTTATGAAATTACCGTAATATGGAAATTAAATAATATTTTATCCTGCCGTTTCGAAGGTTGCCAAAGCACAAGGTATAATATACTTTCTATTAATTTGTAAAATTTAAAATTTAAATAGTTCCTACGCTGACTGCTATATGTACGTCCTACGCAATTCGATTTATTCTTTACAGATAAATTGTAAAGAATTCCTAGGGGTACTACTAGGATATAGAGATTAAAGTTTATGCGTTTCAGTTTTTATGGGTAAACTGAAAACCAGCAAATAACAGTAAAACATTAAACTGATCCTACCCGCAATACGCCCACCACACGTTCAGTATATACGATAACAATTCATCCGATCCTCCTATACATAAAAAATTCCAACTTAAAAAATGGCACTTTTAACATTTAAATCAATATCGGCTTTTACTAAATCTCCCAATGTATAATACGTTACTTCAAATACCCCTTCAAATAGGCTAGTTTATTTAATAGAGTCGCGCTTTAAAGAAATATCAGAAAACCTCAACTTGTGGAAATTTTTCTGTGTCAAGCTAATACCAGTTTTATGTATCCCTGTAAACCTCGTACATTTACTTTTCCCACGTCACGTGAAATCTTATAAAAGTCAAGAGGGTTTAGGTTTTCACATAAACTGCGGATTCGAAACATCCTTTTGCAATAAAATGAAATTCTAAACACATTTACTTTAGAAATTCAGGTGGAATTGTTTACGAGTTCAAGAGTTATGAGTATCCCAAGATTTACATTTCTTGGATAATATTGGTGTCTTCGCTGACCCTTAGAATATATTTAAGTTTAAGGGTGTCACACGTTAGCAAAATCCACAAATTTTAAATGAACAAAAAAAAATTAAAAAGGAACCTTTAAAGGTGAAATTATTATAATAGAGGTATTTATAGCTTAAGAGATTGTCAGAATAATTTTCGTTGGGTATAATAAAGATTAGTAGGGTTGGAACCTGGGAATAAATACTAATTGTAGCTTTCTAATAGACCAATTAAATTCACTCAAATTGTGTGTATAAAGTTGTATTATTCATCAAAAAGGAAATGAAAATTGTACAATACAGTTCTAAAGGTCGTCGTGGTGAAACTCATATAAACATATAAATAAATAAGCGAGTTTCATTAATTTTCGTTGCTTAACAATGGTAAATATTAGAGAAATGTTACAATAAGGTAGTATTTCGAAGTACGTAATTTAACAAAAGCATAATCTGGTATAAAGAACTTTAAAGCAACAACGCTGAAATACGCAGAAGGAAGGTAGTCTATTATTAAAGATACACACCGACGGCAATTCTTCTGCTTGCATAATTGAAGGAGGCAAGAGATAAACTATGGACAGTAACAATATTGTTTGGTTTTGGGAATTTCTCTTAGCTATGTCATAACATAAAATATACAACGTATTGGTTGCGACCTTAGACTAGGGTACCACAGTATATGCAGAAGTCAAGAAGTGTATTATTTCGCTACCTTTCGGTGACTGAGAATTGTATGGTACCATTTTTAAATTGTATGTCTGCAGTAAGAGATTTCACAATACGTTTAATAACAGTCTAATATAATAAACTTCTAAATCTGCATAACTAACATATGCCATTAATTCAGTCTGCTTTTTTGAATTAGTTTCATTATATAAAACGTGCCCGTGAAGAACGTGTTGAAGTTAAAAACTGTCGCTTCGTGAAGTTAAGCACATGCAGAGTAACGCAAACATTTTGTTGGATGGACTATTACGTATTTGACGCGACGCCGACGTCTGGGATCTGGCAGATGATTTGAGTGACATCAGCAAACCAGCGAAACGCCTGTCTATTGCCATAAAAGTTTACTACAGTTTTAAGCTTTCTGTGTAATTATAATCATTTAATTCTTAGTTTTAAATTGAAAAAAATCTTGAATTATACCTAACACTTTTTAAGCAACTACAAAAAAACAAAAATAACTAAACAATAAAAAATTAGTACAAATAATCATTTTACTTGTTTTTCACTTAAAAAATGAAAACTTGTACATAATGTACATCAAGTAAACAGTAAATTCCTTTAAATTATACTCGTACTACATTAAATAAATGAAAGAATAACTTGTACCAATTCCATTGTAGTAACGCTAACCTTTTGTATTTTTCTTTTGCTTTATTGTTTCTTACAAAATGCGATTTTTCACTTTGTTGTGGATATAAAAAAAAATATGAAACAGGTAGGTATATAAATTTTCTTTTCTGTAACTTTCAGAAAACAATCTCTTCTCCCTCCTAACAGTTAATTCAGTTAATACATTTACGGAAAATTTAAATTTACAAATCATAATAAATTATCTTGGGCTCATTATAAAATGCAACAGAGAATTTTTGTTTTATACAATCAAAAAGAGATTTAATGACCCTACTAAAAAGAAAAAATTATAAAAACGTCTGTTAGGTAAATCTGAGATGGGAGAGTCTAATCATTTACATGCCCGAAACGACCAACACGGAAAGTTAGCTCAAAAGTCCTGTATCATGTCACCATGCTTATCGGTTCTAAGACAAACTGAAAAGGCCTCAGCAACGAAAGAAAATTTTTAAGTTAAGGCCCAAGAGACTTTAACATCCTAGATACTAGTGTCATTTTGATCCGATCGTGTGGAAAAACGGTTGGGGAAAAATAATAAGTTTACTATCGTCTTATTAGAAATTTAATGCTGTTTGTCCGAATGTAATCCTCCTATTGTAAAAAAAGTGATGTCATATTTTCGTTCTTGTTTTCACTGCTAACTTCTTTGGTTTATGTACGAATGGGCTAAAAGTAGTATTGTTGTAAAGGTATGCTACCTTTTCTAGCATCCCGACATACTTTCATCAAGAAAGAGCCGTTTCTCTAAACAATAAAGAAAGAGAAAGTCAGACTACCTCCAAATGTACTATACCCCATTTAAGAACTTTTAAGATACCCAAGGACACCATTCGGGTGCTGATACTTAAAGTGATACGGAAGTTATCGATTCTCAAAGATGGGTAGTTGGGGTTAGTAGGAGTGGTTACTATGCAGGAACCACAGTGAAAAAAAACAAGACATCTCTTAGCGATAGCCAAATCATAAATCACAAACTTTTGACATACCCAAGCAAAAAATGTCGTCACTCAATGACTTGTCATTGTTTGGAGCGCATGATTGAATATTACAACTATGTCCAAAATGGGCGACAAAAAAAGGTGGGAAAGAATTAAGAAAATGTCATAAAAGGCGAGAGCAGCAATGACGGCAAAAAAAGATGAAAGGCTGATGAGGGGTGCTATGCAAACAAAAGCGTGCATTTAAAACTCGTATCAAGATCATGGTCAAGATCAACGTCCAATGCCCTTGCAACACTAATTTACAAAAAAAGAGACCAAAATGATCCGGAAAACTACCGGCCAATCAGTTTTCTATCGTAACTGTATAAATTGTTCTCTCAAATCATAACAAGCAGATTAACACTGAAGCTTGACTTCTACTAACCGATCAAACGGGCAGATTTTTGAAAGGGATGTAGCACAGTGAAAAACCTGCAGACGATGAGAATATTGATAGAAAGAGCCACAGAATACAGAATACCATTATGAGTGGCTTTCATAGACTTCAGAAAAGCCTTTGACACGGTAGAAATTTGGGCAGTGACCAAAGCTTTACGAGAAAAAAAAATAATCAATTGAATCCAATCCATAGTACAAATAAAAAATCGCAACCGCCCAAATAGACAGACAGTCGCTACATCAATATACTTCAGAAAATGTACAAGCAATAATGCAAATCCAACTCCACGAAAAATCAGAAAAGGTAGAGCTGAGACGAGGAGTGCGACGGGGGGTAATTTATCATTATCACTCAAATTATTTACACTAGTTCTAGAAGATGCACTCAAGAAAATCCAATGGAATCAACAGATCGGGCAAATACTTACATCACCTTAGGTTCGTCGACGATATTACAGACTGCCAAATTCAAAGAAGTGCTAATATCCCTACTCCAAGATATAAAATAAGCTTCAATAGGATTGGTCTAGAAACAAATAAAAGTAAAACAAAGTACATGACAAATCAACAAGACAACACAGACTCAATAATAATAGATAATGAAGCTGTAAGAAAGGTAGGCGACTACAAGTACTTGGGACAAAAAATTATCCTCGGAAAAGCAAACCAACAGATGGAAATCGATAAAAGAATAAGACTAACCTGGGCAGCCTATGCGAGGGTAAAAGATGTATTCCAAATGAACATCCTTCTGAAACTGAAACGAGACCTATACAATCAGTGTATATTGCAGTGACCACCTATGGTGCCGAAACATGAGTATTTACCAAAGTCATCACCAATAAATTAAAAATTAATCGAAGAGCCATTGAGAAAAAAATCCTAGGAGTGACACTGAAAGACCACAAAGCTAATACTTGGTTAAGAGAAAGAACGAGTATCCAACACGTGGAAACAGTAGCGAAGTTGAAATGGCAGTGGGCTGGTCACGTGGCAAGGGGACAGATAAGTGGAGCAGCAAACTAACGAGATGGAGACCATGAAGAGAACGCAGAGGCGTTGGAGAGACGACATTAAACTGCAGGACTAAAATGGGTTGAAATCGCTCAAGATAGACAAAAATGGAAAATTTATAGAGAAGCTTATACCCATAGGGTAGATAACAGCTAATAAAAGAAAAAGATCATGATCATCAAAAAGAAATAAACCTGTTGTGTATGTGTGAAAACCCAACGACGCTTCTAAAGACCAGCAAATAGTCATAAGAGTAAAATAATTTTTTTTTGATTCACTTTGTTGCAAACGGAAGTCAAGTTTTCGGTTTTCTCGATCAATTTGCCGTTCCAACAGTCTTTCAAGCCTTAATTACTTAAATGTCTTAAATTTGATCAACTATATTCACACCAAGTACTTCTTTATCAGTCCAGCTCAAATGAAACAGGTTAATACTAAGTATCTGAAGATATCCAACAATTTATACATTTGCTCATTTATAAAATACAGAGAAAAAATAGTGGCGTCCAATTTAGTCCAAGAATTTGAGCCCTTTTAGCCCCAAATACAAACGTAAAACATTGGCCGTTCAATCATGTCAAATGAGAGGTTTTCTTCTACGCGTCGGAGAATATTAGCGAAATTAAATAATCCGTTAAACTGTTTACAGCACAGGGCCTTTCAAACATATACCTAGACAAATAAGATCACCAATTTTAATTTATTCAGTCAATAAATCCAATAATATTTTTGCTAACACATTTTAACTACTAAAATGACTGTGAGTTCAATACATGCAAAGCTGGTTCACCCAGAGAAATCATGTGGCGGCGAGCCTAACTGGCAACTAAACGTGTTACTTGCAAAATTCTTATTTCAAGGACCTAAATAGAGGAAGCAGGTCTTTTTTAACAAAACTCTCAGAATTCTAAGAAAATTCTGACGTAAGCCTCTTTAATTTGAAATGAGTTCTGTTATTAAAGGAGCATTAGAGACAATTTTGAAAAATGGTGAATATATGCGGAAATATAATTGTCTACATCAACCACTAGCTTGCAAAATCTTTAACTGAAATGAATTTTGCTCACAGAATTCAATTGACTTTAATTTAGTTTATTAGACATTACCCAAAATATTCTGGAATTATTTATTTCATTAATAATGGACGACATCCGTTTCATATAAAAAATCTAAGTTCAAAAAAGAGAAAACTCAAAGGACTATACGAGGGCGGTTCAATAAGTACCCGTGTTAGAAATGAAGACACAATTTTTTTCAAAAATTGTTTTTTATTTTTCAACATAGTTTCCTTTTAGAAATATACACTTCTCCCAACGTTCCTGCCATTTTTTTAACCCCTCCAAAAAATAGGATTTGTCGAACTCTCCAAAATACGCCTCTATCTCGGCGATGACTTCCTTGTTTGAGCTAAATTGTTTTCCCGCGAGCCATTTCTTCATGTTAGGAAACAAGAAAAAGTCGCAGGGAGCCAGATCGGGTGAATACGGGGGGTGCGGCAGCAATTCATAACGCAATTCATGCAGTTTGGCGGCGACAACTCCGGATGAATGTGCTGGTGCGTTATCGTGGTGAAATAGCACCTTCTTTTTCGCCAAATGCGGCCGTGTCTCCTTCAATTTTTTGTCGAAGCTGTCTACTAACTCACTGTAGTATTGTCCAGTGATCGTTCTTCCTTTTTCTAAAAAATCCATGAGGATGACGCCGTTCGCCTCCCAAGAAATCGTCGCCATGACCTTTCCGGCCGATGGAACCATCTTTGCCTTCTTTGGAGCAGATTCACCGGGAGAAATCCATAGTTTTGATTGTTGCTTAGTTTCTGGTGTGTAATGATGAATCCAGGTTTCATGAACGGTGACAACTCGACGCAAAAACTGCTTCGAATTTCGCTTAAATTGCTCCATACACTGCTTCGAAGTTAACAGCCGCATCCGCTTGTTGTCCACCGTTAGCAATCGCGGCACCCATCGCGCCGACAATTTTTTCATCGCCAACTTATCATGTAAAATATTAATTGCCGTTCCGGTCGACACACCTACGGCCTCTGCTACTTCACGCACTTTCGTTCGTCGATCAGCGAGAATCATGTCGTGGACTTTTTGAATGATTTCCTCGGTAACCACGTCTGCCGGGCGTCCTGGTCGCTCCTCATCAAAAACGGATGTTCTCCGACGTTTAAATTCGTTGAACCAATATCTAACTGTGGTCATAGATGGCGAAGTGTCACCATAAACAGCATCCAACTTTGCTTTTATCTCCTCGCATTTCTTCCCATCCAATAACAGAAAGCGGGTTACCGAACGATACTGCTCTTTTTCCATCTTAGCTAAAATCACGAAACACGTCTTACTCAAATGGCTGTCAAATCCAAACTAACCTATCAATCAGTCTGCAATTTGTTATACCGTCGTTTGATAGATGGCAGCACACGATGATAACACCAACTTCCCTCAGGAACGCCTTCTGTCGTCAAACACGGGTACTTACTGAACCGCCCTCGTAGTTCAATCTATAAACCAGAACTTTTGGTTATTATTAAGAATTTGGAAATGTCTTGAAATTCGAAGCAACCAACCGCTGATGAAATGAGTTTTTATTTTTATGTTCAAAGCCAACAGATCAGTGTTGGCTTGTAATAATAATTTTATTTTTCAGTAAAAGATTTAACAATTTAAATTCGTCAACAACTTAGGTTCTCCTCAGTACCTATTCTACTAAAATAATATCATTTTGCTGGTTCTTTTAAGTAAGAATTTAGCACGGTCACGTTGTAAAATATAAATTTGACATTTCCTAAGATGCTGGATCTTATTCTTAGATACTAGTCAATTTAAAACAAACCAGATGACGCAATTCTTCTATTAAGACGACCTAGTTGTCGTACATGTGTGAAATTGAGCGAGAATTCCTCTATTGGCATTAAGCAAAGCAACATTGCATTCCCTAAGCGTAGATGCGAAGTCCCACTATAAAAATAGAGTTTTAATGTTCGGATATTTGTGGTCGGAAAAGCTGAACGAGGTTTGAACTTCTGTGTATTTTATTAATTCTAATTTCTTATGAATTTGTGCAGATTTTTTCCTAGTACTTATTCAACGTGTCCGTAAAGGACTTTAACTGTTGTGAACATTACCGTGCAACTGAAACAGTGGGAGCGATAACTCAAAATGAACCAATTGAAGTGGAATTCAAATCAGTACCTTGAAGTTTATTACAGTCTTTAATTGACTTAATTGTTGAATAGATTTTAAGATCATCTGCTAACATTAGGAATCTCCAATGTCACTGATGAATATTAAAAATATTAAAAGGTCTAGATTTGATACTTGTGGTATCTAGGAGATAGGAACAAATTCTGATGATCTAAAATCAATGGCATTCAACGTACATGATTCTGTTGGTTAGATAAGACAGCATCATTTGCAGCAAAGCATCAAAAAAGTTTATTTTATGCATTTCATTCAGCAAGAGCTCATGATCCATCTTTCCAAGTGTTTTTGATATACAAGCTTGGTTCTTATTTTCAAGGACATCATATGCATATTGAGCAAAATTACATGCAATAGTAGCTGCTGATTTCTCTCTACAAAAGCCACGCTGATGTGAAGTAATTTTGGTTTTTATTTAGAAATAGATATTATCGAAAATGATACTCTCGTAAATGTTTGAAGATATTTAACAGAGCTATTTGTCTATGATTTTGAATAAATGACTTATGACTATTTTTAATACGTTGAGCATACTTTAGATGTCTCCCACATCGAAGGAAAGATTCCTTGATGGAAAGAGGAAAGAGGTGCTTAAGCACATCTCTTGATCACGTACACAAGAACTTCTTCTGTACCGACAAATTTTTTGTTTTTTAATTGTTTTATTGGTTTTAAAATTTCCTCTTGAATTATATTACCTATTTAATTTAATAGTGACATGATTACTAAATCCATGTGTTACGTAATCTAAGAAAAATAGGTCTGACTGTTTGTAAACACATAAAATGATTAGCAAAAGCTTTAGAAATTTGTTTGCCGTTTGTAAACCCGTCCACATCAAAATACATTACAGAGGGTACAACCCCCTTACCAATTTTATTTTGTACAAAGTCCTATAGATGTCGATTATTTGTTAGTACATTTGTCTCTGTATTCGAAATGAAATTACTATAAGCATTTTTTGTCTAATCTTTGCTTGTTCGTTATCAATTTAAACTTAGCAAATTAGTCAAGATATTTAAACACAATTAGATAACGGAGTACACTACGAGCTGTCGCCATCTTGGAAATAATGTAAGTAATAAGCTAACAAGTATAACGGCAAATAAGTACATTAGTAGTAAAAAATATAAATTTTTAATACACTGGTTTGCACGCTGTTGTATACTGAAACAAATATCGTTCGTAATAATATCAATAAATGGTGATTCTTAACTGATTTGTTTGCTGCAATGATTAGTATTGAATTGAAATTAGAAACAAAATCTACTAACTGTTCTGAGAATAAAGTTACTCTTTATTGATTTTACGAAAATGTATTTATTAAACTTAAGAACAGAAATTTATTATTATTATTATGAATGGATGATCTTTGGTTTTACTAACAATAAACTTCAACATTATATCAACAACTGCTGCTCATTAAGACAACAAATCAGGTTTATTGTTATTACGAAACTTTTATTAGCATATAGTTGTTCAAGGAGTATTTAAATATCTTTATGACAATGACCGTTTGTTGCTATAATATATTTGTTCTTTAAAGGCTATTCATTACCACCAACCGTTGCCTTTTACTAATACGGC
>VTPC01082260.1:8640-18713 GCA_011009095.1 Ignelater luminosus | reverse complement strand
GCAGTAAAAAAGATCATCTAAAGTAAGTAATAAAAACTCTTTAACTACCCTCAGAAGAATTTATTAACCTTTGAAGTTCTTCCCTTAAAAGGGTTTTAAGTTAGATAATTATTTAAAAAACAGTTACAACTTTTCAATATTTTATATTGTCGAGACAATTTAAATTGCTAAATTAGGCAATTATCAACTTTTCACACCTTGTTTACTGTAAACATTCTTCTTATAAGTGAAGATACTAAACACAAAAGAAATGTCATATTTATTTATTTATTTTTATGATGCATCTTAGGTTTATTATACATACCATTTTCTTTTTTGTTTTTATAGGGGTTTTAGTACTGCTGCTTTTAGAAGGCAGTTAAATGGAATTATCCAAACGTGCATATGCCGAAATTTACAGTGGGTCAGTAAAAAGTTGTATACTCTAGAGTTTTAGAAAATTCAAGTTTGTGTAAACACTATTGCATACAAAAGATTTTCAACTTGCCACGTTTTGAGAACGAAGTGACACTTAAAACTGAGCTTTCGATGGCTCGAGTATAATTAAAACCCAGAAACAAAGGGTAACTTTATCTTTTATTAGCTTCCACACAGCTGAATTTTCTTTCCGGTTGGTAAACATGCGATCATAATTATTTTCTAAGACATATTATTTTTAATCACATATAATACATAATTTCTCCACTAGGTATAGAAAAATCTCACGGAGAATTTGTGTATCTTCTATCAAATATTATTTTTTTCTCAGGTAAAAATTTAAACACTTTAACAGCTCGATACTGTGTAATATCATTTTATAATTTTGTCTTCTTAATATTTTGCGAACATAATTAGTCATTTTTGTTTATTAAATCTTTAGTTGGGAATATCTTCAATTTATGTTGGACGATGTTTAGGTACACAGGCGTGTGATTTCTTTTAGAAATTGTATATCGTACTTTAATACGCTGTTCCGAGCTGAGCTTGTTTTAAAGTAGGCAAATCTACACCTACAAATTTCCACTGTATATTGATATGCGTTGTGTTTATATCTGCAAACTCGGACAGTGCCATCCCGGCATGTTACAGGTTTCAACAAGCTAGGAATGCTCCATTACACAGATAGGGATGATTGTTTTGCTATCTTTATTCCACTTATATTTAGTACAAGTGCGCCTAGAGAGGCGTGGCTTCTAGTTTTTTAGCCTGTTTGACGCGCGCGGGAAGCACACCAAAACAAACGGAGTTCACGTTCACCCTCGACAGTAGGAAGGTAATGTCGCTAAGAAAATCCTCCGTAAAATCATATCGTTGTGTTGAAACATTATCGCAGCTCATTGAAACTAGTTTCTTGGACTGTTTGCGATTGCCTAATCGAAGATATTTCAAAGATTTTTGTGAGTGGATGAGGGTAATATCCCGTCATCTTCATTTTAAAGGTGAAGTAGTGCCTACTTCAAGTGCTTTCAATTAAATTTGGGATTGTAAATGCGGCGTTATCTTTATTTTGGTTCTAAAAACCCAGTAAATATCGCTAATACTTGAGTACGTCGAACCTTCGTTGGTGGGGGACTGTCGTCTAATGATTGTTCCGTTGTAATTTCGACTGATGACAGTGAACACTTGTATTCGTTTTGTAAAGCAGTGTGCAAATGTGCCTAACAGCATTTTGTGTTTAAACAATTCTTTGTGGATAAGTAAAACATCTTTGCGTATGTTAATGCATATTGAAACACGAGAAGATCATCGACCACCCCGTCATTTGAATACGTCAAGTAAATTTGAGAAAAAATTCACTGCCTGGGGTCCAAATCTGGTGGGTTCTCCTGTCAAGACTAGATACCCACTGTTCGATAAAATTTTAGGTAATTCTAAGTTGATAGTTTTATTTGTTATTTTTTTGTCTATTATAACCAGATACATAGTTAGCTTTGTATGTAGATTTTATAACGACAGGTACCCAAGGTTAAAGCTGAAAAAAACGTTGTTTTACTCCTTCTGTGTTTTTTACACGTAAGTTAGATTAGTAAAATCTTGTAATGTGCTGTTATTTATGTATAATCTTGTAACTAAGAGGATTTCTTTTTTGTTGCCATAACTTAAGTGGTCTACACGTATAGTAGACAACGCGGCAGAATTATTTTTATGGTTCCTGGTGTACACCGATTTTATTTTGCCAAAACTTACCGTTTTTTATAAGATTATTTTTTTTGTTAATCAATAAACAGACAAGTGTGGATATGTCTTAGCGTATTTTATTATTTACTGTTTCTTCTTTCTTTCAGGAAATGTAAATATATTTGTGTGCTTTGACGATTTTGTACAGGTATTGCGAATCAGATATTTGAACCAGTGAAAGACGAGCTGAATAAGTAATTTTCTTTTCTTTTATTTATTTAGACTGTTTAAGCAGGAATATTAAGACTTTAAGATATCCCTTAGTAAGTTTAAAGAGAGAGCTCAATGTATAGAGGGTCCATTGTCATCAGGGTGGTTTATATGTAGGTGTATGGGGTGTTTTCTGGTAAGGGACCACACCAGAAAATGCCACGATTTTGACATACGAGGTGTCTGAGAAAAGTAATGAGACTGGCAACACTGCGGCAACGTTGTGTCTACCGGCCTGTGCTAAACCGGTTTGTTTATCGCTTCCACTTCCTCAGTCCGAGTTACAACTCCTTACAGTGCTTATCAAGAGCACAAGTTTTCCGCTGGCACAAATCATTTTTGGACGGCCGAGAACACGTTGAAGATGAACCTCGCTCAGGGAGACCTTCAACTTCAAAAACTGACGAAAACGTTGAACGTGTGAGGGCTCTTGTGAGATCAGACCGTCGTTTAACAATAAGGATGATGAGTGAACAGTTAAACACTTTCACCGTGCATCAAATTTTGACAGACAATTTGAACATGCGAAAGATTTGTGCCAAAATGGTGCCGAAAAACCTCACAACTGAACAGAAGAACATTCCAAAAAACGTGTGCGTTGATCTTCTTGAGTGGATTGCCAATGACTAAGAATTCTTCAATTGTGTGATCACAGGTGATGAATCCTGGATATTTGAGTACGATCCTGAAACAAAACGGCAAAGCGAAGAGTGGCACACTCCGTCATCTCCTCGGCCGAAGAAATGTCGAATGAGCAAATCAAAGATCAAGACCATGCTGATTTGTTTCTTTGACAGTAAGGGTATCGTGCCCAAAGAATTTGTTCCATCAGGACAAACTGTCAACAAAGTGTTTTATAAAAGTGTCCTTGAAAAGCTCAGGAAAAGAGTGATTCGTGTGAGACCAGACATTGCAGACAAGTGAATGCTTCATCATGACAATGCTCCGTATCACACAGCAATTCTCATCAGTGAATTTTTGACCTCAAAACGCATTACTGTTGTTCCTCATCCCCCTATTCACCTGATTTGAGTCCTTGTGACTTTTTCTTTTTCCCGAAATTGAAACATGTCCTAAAAGGACGTCATTTTGGAACTCTGGAAAACATTCAAAAGACTGTTACCGACCAGTTAAAAGCCATACCAGTTGAAGACTTCCAGCGCTGCTACCAAGAGTGGGATCAACAACTCCGCCGGTGTATAGCTGCCCAAGGGAACTACTTTGAAGGGGATAACATTGTTGTTTGAAAAAATAAAAACTTTGGTTAGTATGAAATCAGTCTCATTACTTTTCTCACATACCTCGTAGTTCTCGGCGCCCATACCGATTCTGTGATCCTAATTCAATATATTTTTGGTTACTTTTGGGAACCTTTCCTTCTCCAACGTCTGCACGACCTTAGTCTCAGCGGGCATTAAAGCCACTTTTTCTGGTTATGCCTGTAACAATTGTTTTGGAAGACACGCATCGTACAACAACTTTAGTGGAGGCAGTAAAAACAAGGTTTATCCTCTAATATCAGGAACTAGAAGGTTATCAGAAATGTCTTAACTCTCGCTTAGGAGTCTCTGCCTGGGTTCCAGTAAATTTAGTCAGCCCTAGGTCAGAATTAAATTTATATTTAAATAATTATGTTTTTAAATATTGTTAGGTTAGGTCACTTGTCAAAAATCATAGTCCGTAAATTTTCATAAATGAATTCTATATTATTTTCACACTATGGTTGTTAATGGTGTATAGAATAATGTGCCATGCTATTAATTTTGCAAATAATTATAAAATAATCAACTTATACCTACTGTTCATAACTACATAAAAACTTTGTTATTTTCAACTTTCTCATTGCCAACATTACGCTGGACAGTTTTTGAACTGAATCACACTTTTTACGCAGGCTGAAATTAATTATTAAGTACTGTAAAGAGTCCGCACTTAGCCAAATTAAATTAAATTAGTTTTTTAAAGTATTTGCCCATAAGAATAAAATCAGGAGTTCCGTGAAGACCTACACGGATTTCTATACTGTTGCTTTTGTTTATTTACGGTACATAATAAATTTAACCTTTTAGGAGAATTTTATTTCAGATTTTAATTTAATTATGCCCTAAGTCAGTTTTTATAGATAGCTTAACTGTGATTTATTTATTACCCATATTTGCCGTTGCATTCTTTTTATAATTTACATTATTTTATTGGTAGCGTGTTTTATTGATTATTTATTTTATGTTTACTCTGTCTATGTTTATATTGTTTGCATTGCATTCATTTACATTTTGTAATGACAATCTGGGGTTTGTTTCTATAGTCTTGTTTGTGTGTTTTACTTGTATTTACTTCATTTATTCAGTATATTCATGCTTTATATTTGTGGCATGACTATTACTACCAATAGTGACCGTTTGTTTTAAAATCAAATTATAGCTGCAAGGCAATAAGGACTAGTGTCCTCTTCAAACATCTTTTTCTATTTTTATTTCCAGAATCTCTGCCCAACTTACAAGATCCATATTCTAGCCTAGGTTACCCTAACTACTTCAAGTTAACTGAACTTAACTGAAAAGTTCGAAGTAGGCATAAACTATTTGATTTATGCGCTATCACCTGACTGAGTGGCCTCATTAGTAAGTTAATTTAATTAACATTTCGTAAGGCGATAGTAAGTCAAAACGCTTGTGTTAGAAGAATGATAAAGAATGCCTAATAAGTAGAGGAACTAACTACCCTGCACAGTAGAATTATAATGAATGATAACAAAAGAAGATACTGATTTAGTCAAAGTCATCCGATATTTGTGAAATTTTGCATATAATCATAATTTTATATTCTGAACAACTTTTTTTAATAACATTTTGCCGCGTTATTGACCGAAATGGTACTTTGCTTTAACATAAAATTGTTTTTTCTCAATTGTTATGACCGTCTTGCATTTTAAAAACTAAAAATATGCTTAAAATTCTTTTCAGACAAAGCAAAGCGATATCCCAAAACATTAAAAACGAGATTCAAAAATTTTTGATCAATTATACCTATAGTGAAGTCAATCCGGGGACACACTGTATATTAGCAGTAATAGTGCCTTCAAAAACAAATGGCTCTGAAACATTCTTTTTAAGTATTTCTTGAAAAATTTTAATTTTTGCTTAAATTTCTCAACAGCTGGCACTCACTAGGGTCTAAACTATGATAAAAATTTTGTCCTGAAACCTTGGAAGGATCTATGGGGATGTAGGTTACTAATCGTCGCTTACTAAAATTTTATGTTTGTATTTTTCTGCTACGTAACGAGTAGCATAGCACAACATTATTGACTACTAATGTATTAAGGAATAAGCTTCTTTGTTCTAGCCTTAATTTCTAGTTTCTGAACCTTAATTGAGCTAAGAGTCAAGTGTGATATTTTCAATTTTCGACAAAATTTAAAAAATTTTGTATCTGAATTCCTACATTCTGTCTGTCTGTTGCCATGTTTCCGTATCTTTACAGGAAATGTTATATATGAAATCAACTTAGAACTTTCTTCTGATTACAGATACATAATCGGTATTTTGATATCTCGAATACTTTTCGAGAGATCAGGATCGAAATTGGTAATTTTTCGACATGGTGATAGTACATAAGTGATATCAACCTGGTTTTTAACGCTGAATACGATTATAAAAATTAAATTTTTATATCTGGAGTAGTTCTCGAGATATTCGATGTTTTTTAAAACTGGTTTTAGCTAATTTTCTTACAGAAACTGATAATGTCTTCTTGAATTTAACTTTAATGACTTCTTTCAACTTTTTGCTTGCTACAGTGCTACAGGTAAACCAGATAAAGATTTATAATAAATTGCAAGTACCTATGCATTCATATCTTCTAATAGCGTTGTATATGGTAGATTTTGGCCCTTCTATAGCAGAGAAGCTTGTGTATGTAGCGTGCGTATCGTATGTGGCATCGCCTATATAAAAATTATAATAATAAATAATAATTCGTTTTGAGAGTAATTCAATTTTGACATTTGTTGATTTAGCAGAAATCGAACAAATTGTTTCTATCGCTAGAAACTACCTGCAAACCCATACAGTTTCAATCAAGCGCTCTTTTATGTTTAATTTTTACTATACTTCACCATATAGTTCCTCTACTTATTAGACATGCTGTAACTGGATTTATTGCATTACAATTTTCTTTTTATATCAAATTAAAAGTTGGAATTTACAAAACTTATAAAGATAAAATGCAATAATATTTTCAAAACTAAAATTAGGTCGTACTGCAACAGATTGATACTTAATCCTATCCTAGTAGCACAATAAGGTAGGAACTGTATAGGTTGCCGAGTCCGTTACGACTAGGGAATGAAACGCTAATTCTGAGTCTAAACTGTGTAGGCATCGTGGTCAGATCTGGTGTAGGAACCGTTTAGTGTCTGTATGGCATTGCATAGCATAGCACATACAGTTTCTGTGCCGTTCAACCGCATCAATCCGAGTCAGCTACAGCGCCATCGTTTGGAGACATAAGAAATCAAAAGTTAAGCTTGTTAACAGATGGAGTTGTTGCAAGTTAGGATTTCCATTGGCATTCCTATATAGAAGCTGTATGGCTAAGCGGAATCGATTTAATGCAGTTAAATAACTTTAGTATTGCAATAATTAGTGTGTTAATTGACAGGTTTAATTAATATTTTGTTCTATAAACTTACCTATATCTTATTAAGCTTTTATTTTTGGTTTGATTACTTACAAATAAATTTTTATTTCTATTAAATCTATAATTTACATCTAGTAAAAAAGAAAAGATAAATTAAGACAACATAAATTAAATATTTTACTATAGAATTTACATAACAGATGTACAACATAAAATATTTAAAAACTAACAAACCATACTACTTACTAATAATTAAGCTTTACGTATTTACTCTTATGTACGCACATATGTACCTAAATGTAAGTTTATACAGTTTTAAAACGCAGGTTGAGTTGGGTTTTTCAAGATAGATTATAATACTGATTTACAAAAAAACCGAACACTCAAACATTTATAATTTTTTTATTTGTTAAATTTCTATCGTTAGAAACCTATTTAATTATTAAGATTTCGTTGTTAAATTCGTCCTACGTACTATTTGTTTCGCTTTTGTACCTAAATTTGATATGAATTAAACATTACATATCTGCAAGTTCCATTGCAAACCACTAACATTTCGGGGGTGTTCGGATTTTTTCAACGCAGAATAGATTGTGTCCTTTTTTGGTTTAAATACAACACGCCCCAGATTTTAAACTTGAAACTCAAACGATTTTTCTAACAATTTGTCAAGATACCAATATCACCGCACTCACCACTAGTTTAAGCATCTCTCGGTCTGTGGTCGCCTTAAATAAATTTCCCATGAACCATATCTGAAATAAAATTATTAAAAGCTTTTAAAAACTTAGTGATGAGTAGTGTTACTAATATACAATATTTTCAATGTTAATTGCACAATTACAAAACAACTGCTACGTATTTTTATGAATTTAAGCATTAAAAATAAAAATAATTTAATAATATTCCGAAAGACAACTTACCTCTATGAAGGCTTAAATCTGTCTGAAAACATTTTACCCCTCGTAGTGTCATTATACAAGGTCGCTCATTTACCTGTTTCTAACGGTTTTTCTCCAGCACAAGATCAATAGAAGTGTAGAATTTTCTTTAAATTACGAAAATGAACAACAAAAACCCGCATATAACAGGCGCATAGCTAAAGGGCTCTAAATGTGACACATCACTGTGTTTTTGCCCCCTCAGACGATAATAATACTTATTCGGATTTAAATTCATGCTGAAATCATTAACTGATCATTTTAAAAGTTATAGAAAAACGTAGTTGACTAGATTTTTATTGCTTTACTGCTTCCTCTTTTACCTATGTCCCATTTAAATTGCAATATTAGCCCTACTATCAAATGGCAACACATTTGTCCCTTTTTTTTATTAAACAAGATAGATTATATCACTCATTTTAAATTTTTTAAAGTTTAATCAGCTTCAAATATTATAAAATTTTCGGTAGTGTACGAAACTTCACAATCTTTTGAATGTTTGCAGTAATTTTCTGTAGGTCAGTAAGTTTTATGACAGGAAAGAAGGTTAAAAAGAACCGGCTGGCAATAACTACCTGCTCAAAAATGCAAAAGAATTTGGCAAATTATAAACATAATCACATTTGCCTTTACTTAAAAAGATACATCGTGTTGCCGTTAGTAACCTGTAATTAATAATTTGTCATTACCATTTCTGCTTAAAAATCACAATAATTTACAACTACATAGTACAATAATGCAATTACGTTAAAAATTGTTGTATTTCTTATTTGTCATTTATCCGATAAATAGTCCAGGTAGAGTGTATTCTTTCAATTATTTATAATTCTGGCTACAAGCTTGTCAGATAAAATAAATAGCTAGCATAAAAAATTAGAAATTTATAAAAAATACATAAATTCTTTTAGAGATTTAAAACTAGTTCTGGTACAATTAATAAAATCGATATTTAGATTTAAATGAACTGGTTTTATCTGCATCTTTCTTACCACTATGAGCTTCGAATGGTAGTAATACATTGTTTAATTAGTTTTTGTATAAAAAAATCAGTCGAAGCTTTAAAAGAAAAATGCAGTAACTTTATTATTGAATAAAGTAAGGCAAGAACTTTTGTTTCTTGGGAAATTAAATTTATAATAATAACAGGAATTAAATTGATATGAACAAACACTTTATAATATTTCATTTTACTTTGTTTCATAACTTACGTAACTATTGTTATGTATATGCATGTGTGGCAATAGTGTAAGTTTAGTAACTAATGTAAGTTAGGTTAGCCACTTAATCAGAAATGATATATACACTCAAGAAGTATATAGAATCCAAGATGGATGTTAATGTTTTTGTCATGATATTTATATAATAAAATATATAAAATTAAATGTGGAATTAATAACAAAACATGGTGTCAGGTACTTGGAAAGCAAGTTAAAAACTGTTGGAAAATAAAGAAAAGTGAAAAAAAACCGGAAAATTGAATAACGGTAATTATTGAACAAGTGGTTCAGCAAAATAAACAATTGAAAAAATGGATTTCAAACCACCTGCCCCACTTGAATTGAAAGGATCGGTTGATAACTGGAATGTTTGGAAGCAACAATTCGACTTCTATTTAAAAGCAACTAAAATGGATAAAGAAGAGGAATCAGTAAAGATTGCGATTCTCATGACAGCAATAGGTATGGAAGGTCTTGTAATTTATAATACATTAACCGAAAACGAGAGATCAACACTATCAAAAATCTTGGAAAATTTAGATAATCATTTTATACCCAAGATCAATCCTACAATGGAGACTTTTAAATTCAATAATATAATTCAAAAAGAGTATCAAACCATAGAAAATTATGTCACAGAACTGCGACAGCAAGCGCAGCTATATGAGTTTAAATGTACAAAGTGCAATACCAGTTTTGAAGATAGAATGATTAAAGAACGTTTAATCATAGGTATAAACGACAAACAGGTTTAGCAACGACTCATCAGAGAACAAAAATTAACCTTGGAAAAAATTAAAGATTATTGTCAATCGGTAGAATTGTCAAAAGAGCATGTTAAACTTCTAAATCCAGAGCATGTAGATGCAGTAAAGTTTAAATATAAAAATTATAATGAAAGCAAGTG
>VTPC01082259.1:0-13915 GCA_011009095.1 Ignelater luminosus | reverse complement strand
ATCGATTTCTAGAAAACACTGACAATGGCATTTATTTTAAAATTAGACTTCGAGGTTCAGTGTTTAGACTGTTTTTTACAACTAATAATCACCTTAAGCCAAACGTTAACTTACAAAATAATTCTTCCTTTGCATTTAACTCAATCTTAAAGAAAATAACAAAATTAAAAGCTTATATCTTCATAATTTCATTTTTAAATTCAAATTTTATTGTTTTTCATTTGAACGCTAAATATTACGTAAACTTGGAGTGAAACGCAATACTTTGCCGAAAAAAACGTCTTTGCCTAAGAATTTTTGGGATGGCGTAGTGAAAGGTATGCATTACATCACAAATATTTAAAAAAAACCATTTCTAACAGTGGAGTGTGCGACAGCTAACATGAATTCTATCATACTACATATACAGGGTTAGCCAAAAGTCTGGAAACAGTCTTATTGTAACAATACCGATAGAATTAGCGGAATAATAACCTTTGGGACTATCTTATCTACATTCTGACAGGAAAAAAAATTAATTCAATTATCCAGTTCCGCGTAATTGATATCAACTTTTAATTTTTAAGTGGCACTCTAGTATTTTGATGACATTTTCTAAATCTGCATAAAATTCTAGATACGACGGTGAAGAAAAAAGTTAAATTAAATAATTCGCTTCGCTATAATAAATTAATAAAGTTTGCAGTTTTTGTGTATTTAGTCCTGTTAATAGGCGGAGCCATTATGATACTAGGCTGACGGCCGTTGCTAATGACCCGTATTGCCGTACCCCTTAAGTGTTGTAACTGAGGCGTCATTTTAGTTTTAGTTTTCAGACCTATTAAATATCGATGATACTCGGGGCATCGAACCTTTCTATTGATGGAAAACTGTCGTCTAGCAATTATTTCGTCTTAAATTCGGCTGGTAGTAGTGAACACCTGTAATGACTTTGCGAGATTTTGTGTAAAACTGCGCACTTGCGGTTTTGTGCTTCAACAATGCTTGGTAATTGAGTAAAACATTTCTGCGTGTTGTATCGTGCATTTTATTGTTTACTTTATCTTAACCTTTTAGGGAGAGTAAACATATTTTTGTGTTCTGATAACGTCGTCTAGGTATTGTGAACCAGATATCTGGACCAGTGCATGGCGCGCGGAAGGAATAGTTTCCTTTTGTTTTATGAGCAAAATTTTAGATTCATCATTGCGGTCTAGAGTGATTGATCAGCATCGGTTACTTTGTGTAAATTTGCAGTATAAGCTGGTCAAGCAAGCCGCTACAAATTGTTTAAATATTAAGACTCTAAGATATTAAAACCGTTTAGGTAAGTTAAAGAGAACTTATTTACATATGTATGGAGCGTTTTCTGATATGGAGCCACACCAGGGAATGGATCAATTTTGGCATGCCTCCTGGCGCCCATACCGATTTTGACATCTTAAAGCTATAAGTGAGTTTTTTTATTGAATCCTAATTTTATTTATGTTTAGTTATTCTAAGAACCCACTTTTTCTGATTTTGCCCGTTACAGTTTATGAATTTGAAAATGGCGGAAGAGTATCGTTCTACAGTTATCGAATTGAACAAGAATAATTATCATATTTGAAAATACAAGCTGGAGCTGTTAATGCTCAAGGAAGAGTTTGGAATGTGGTGAATAATAGATCTTTTGATCAATGATAAGCAGTTGGTGCATGTTAGAAAGCTTAACACTTAAAGAACATCATGAAAAGCCATTGTTCTCAATAACGTGATTTTATTGAAGAAGTTATGTTGAATGCAACTCAAAAGAAAACATAAGATGAAATATCATATTAGTGAAATGTTAGTTGTAACAGATAGACTTAGTTTAGATGAAGCACTGACGGAAAATCTAATTCTTGCTTTGTTATTAGAAATTCTACCTGAGAGTTGTGACAAATTAGTAACTGTACTTGAATCAAGACCAGAATCTGAACTTACAAAAGAGTTGGCAAAAGAAAAACTTAGTCATGAACGTAAAGGAAGTTGTACTAAAACATGAGAACTAGAAGTGAACATGTTCAATCAAGGAATTCAAGCCAAATGTTTTCATTGTGGCAAAATTGGACATCTTCTTATTAAAACAACAGAAATCTAAATATAAATCAAAGAAAATGTATACGACTGGAATTAGGAAATTCAGAAAATGTAAGTAAATTACTACATCAAAGTGCCTGTTGCAATAAATCGTTTTTCGAGAACTCAGATCTTAGCAGAAATAATAGTAACGTATTTCTCTTGCTGAATAACAAGAACAAGAAAAAAGTTTTCCAGAAATTAGGCCAAATTTTCCGTTTTTCCACGGCCAGGTTTGATATTCCGGAAAACTAATGCTAGAAGCCATTTGTGAGCTAAAAATCACACATTTTTACAAATAAAAATAATCTCCAATAAAGGGGTGGTTAAAAGAGTTGATTTCGCGATTTGGGGCAGGTGGGGGGGGGGGGGGGGGGAAGTCTCAATAGTCATGAATGACCTTGGGGTCATATAAAACTCATTGCAAAAAAGTTTTCAAATTCGTGCTGAGTGTTTTTTTTATTCTCCCAGCTCATTGACTGGACTATAAAGTACTGAGACTGTTGCTTGTGTTTCACGCATATTAATACCGAGTAATTTACTGATACAAATTCTATTATCTGTTATTACCAAGGCCGTAGCTAGGGTGGATTTTGGGGGTTCACCTCCCCCCCCGACCAAAATTCTAACTAATTAATTGTTGTTTTACTAACTGTATTATTCCTTACAAATTGTTTTTTTTAATTGGGCCCAGAAGGACCCCCATGGGCGCTCGTGGAAAACTTCCCCCGAAATTCAATCCTAGCTACGGCCTTACTTGTTACTATTAATATTAGTAGGCAATTGTACATATTCTACAAAAATGAAGTAGATTAATAAACGATACACCATGTGAATCCTTGCAGGTACAAGCTCTTTACAATAAATTTGTATAATTCATATTCACCTCTTTATACGAAATAATACACTTTGGCTTTTGCTTGGGGAAGATTTAATTTGCTTAATTGGAAAAGCATCAATACGGATTATCGAAGATACGGGCTCGAAGCCCGTGTGGAATCTAATTTTCTTATACAGTACATTTTTTTATCACTGGCCATAGGGATTCCCATGTTAAAACATCTATCCCATGTTAACTTTTGTTAGGATGAAGATTTAGACTTGAAATTTCTATACAATGTAGTTTGAGACTTCTTCTTTCAATTACACTGAAAATTGTGCCTTTAAAATAAAAAATAGTGCTTCAGGAAATTAAAATGTTTATGGATTTGTGTTAGCATTATTTAGGTGGCTATGGACAATTTAACATATCGTGACATTTTTGAAATTGTTGCTATATCTAGCACTCCGATCTTTTTATCATCTAATTGAAAGAAGTCCCACACTACATTGTGTAAAAATTTCAAGTCTAAACTTTCATCCTAACAAAAGCTATTATTGGGTAGATATTTTAACATGGGAATCCCTATGGCCAGTGATAAAAAAATGCACAATATGTATTACACCCTATTAATTTACTAAAAAATCAATTACAAGTAATACTGGATTTACAATACATGAATGTATACCACGTCGGGTGTTCAAGTAGAACATAAATATTTTCAAAAACAGAAATGAGTTAATGACTTGATGGATGGATATGTGACAAAACATCATTAAATATTCATCATTCTGTGTTGTGAACGACGAACACTCTTAAAATATGTGCTTGCTATTGGTGACTAGGTAACCGTGACTGTTCTGATTGCTATTGTTATTATTATTATTACTATTATTATCTTCATTGCCGTTACGTTTTCAAAGTTTTTGCTGAGCCCAAAAAGCTTATGGCCAAGGATTAAATTATCATTGCTGGATTAATTATTATGGCATTATCAAACAAGTCAGAGTCATATTTTAGATCAATCTCTAGACCAGGGTCCGTTTGAAAGACGCGCTATTGTATAAATATTTTTATATTCTACACCAATGATCTAAAATAACTATAAATAAAACCTACAAATCATAAAATGTAAATACAGATATAGAATAGGTGTTGTCGTTGTTGAAAACAGAGCACGAAAAAAATAAAGCAAAAAAATTGAATAATTATGAGGTTTTCCTCTAATTATTTGGTTCTTTTTATTATCTTGCAAGCATTAAATGTGCAGGTAGTATCATGATAGTTTTGCAATAAATAGTCCAAGATAATTTTAAAATCTGTGTTGTAGTGTCAAGACGCAATTCACTTTGTTCTAAAGGATTTTTATCTCTGCAAAGAATATTTCCACTCAAAGGTGCAATTTTATGTACATCCTAGAGATTATAACCCTGGACTTCAACTAGCTGATGTTAATTTTAGTACGCCACTACCACTAGGAACCAATGTTTTGGTAAGTTACGGTAAGTATTTTCTTCTTAAACCATCGTAGAATTTAATTTATGTCCAGACAAAAGTACAAGCTGTAGCAGACATGCAAATGATTGGAAGAGACATTTGGATTCCACTGTTTACTGTTGAGGATGATTTGTGCAGAATTCTTTATATGTATTTAGGGCAATTGATGTATGATTTACAAAGAGATTTTGGAATACTACCTAAAAGTTGTCCGGTTCCAAGAGTAATTATCATTGAAGTTTTAGAGTACGTTTCTAGTTGCTTAAAATATGTTTCTTAGGGAACATTCCACGCTGTTAACCATACTTTCAATTATCGGACACTAAAACTGCAAACCTTCCCATTTGGAAAAATAAATATTACAATAAGTGGTCTTGAGAAGGCTACAAAAGAAAAGTTATGGTGCTTTATATTAGCAGTATGGAATCAACCAAAAGAAGATTAAGTGGGTATGATACGTTATAATCAAGTCTTTAAGAAAGATAAATGGTAAATTGTCATTAATGTAATAAAGACCTGTAATAAAGTAACTTTTCTGCTCGTTTTGATTTTTTTATTGAACAAAAGGAGTTCAAAACAAGAAATGCGTTCAAGTAGGAAACCATAAATATAGTATACAGGGTGTTTTTAAAATAGTTTCACGAAATAAAACTGATGCATTGTAGGCCTTTAACAACTGTTTCTGTAGCATTATCTAAAAAAAAAATACTTTTTTATTCGGAAGGGTAGCAACCAACTTTTTGGGAACCGCTTTAAAATGTCTGTAACCTTTAAATATAATTCAATTTTTTCTTAGAGATATGAGGATTCATAAACGATGATCTAATGCATTGCAGCTACTGATCTACTTGCCATAACTCTATAATGCAGGTAAACAAATTTAAGAGGAAGAAAGTGGTATTTTACTTTCTCAACAAAGAAGTGGTTTTACAAATTGTTTAAGTTTTTAAAACTTTAGAATTGTAGTCCAAAGAAAAAGAAATTGAGGGAGATACAAAAATTAATAATGTAGCGATTTAAATGTACAAACCATAATATAATAATAACAGATGCATCCGATACTATCTGAAACATGAATCACAAGATTAACAAGGTGTTTTTTGTAAGTTTTTGAAAACAAAGTAGGGTATATGTTTATTTATTTCTCCAAAACAAATCAAATTTAAAAATACACTTTCGACTAATTTAACTACCAACTGTAAGTAAAAGTGATTACTTATCTAAAATCCGCTTTGTACAAGTTTTTATTTAATTTGTGAGCAATAACTACAACATTTACATAAATATGGGTTTCGCTAAAAAGTTACCAAAGGTGTTTTTAAGAAATAATTTTAAATTTCACCTTAGTATGTTTACCGTCATTCTTTTACTCTTATCTTATTGCACATGTTTAAAACTACAAGTTCATCCTTGAGCATGAAACCAATGAAACCAGAAGTGTTTAATGAAGGTGTAATAAACAAACATGTTTAAACTTTTGTGATTTATGTACTCTACTAAAACTACCATTTATTTTTCTTTTAAAGTCAGGTTGTTTATTTTATAACTGTTATTCGCACTGTAACAACAAAATAGTAAATTTTAGCGGTCTCCAAACTGTTTTTACACTAAAATTTTGGTTGCTTTAATTTCTTAACTAAGGAGTAGTTCCGCAAAATCATATTTTTTTTTATGTATGTACTAACGCTTCAGAATCATGGTTTAAGGTCGAGCAGCCATTTCAAAAACACCCTGTATATAAGCAAATAGAAGATACATAAAAACAATACCATTGGTAGACTCTGTCATATATCACAAAAGTTTAATTTCGATCCATTATTGATATCAGCATTTGGGCACATCTATGGTGAAGATGCAAAGTAAAAAATCGAGTTAGGACTTTTCCACACGATGTTTTTCGATTTTGATAACGCTTTCACTATAGGTTGGTCTACAGGGTGATTCTGAAATAAAGGGTATCCTATTAAAGGTGGATAGCGGTGTGATAGTACATACATTTGCGATAAAAAAAGGTAGGTAAAAATTGCATAGTTTCCGAGAAAAAGACTTTTGAAATTTAATCACTAAGCCAAGCCGGTCCTGCTCTCATACTTTTACTTAAGCAAAAATCGATAGGGGTTGACTGACCCTCCTTGTCATTGGCAGGTAGCTATTTACATATGTAAGGGTCGGAACATGTTGTCACAATCAGTCGGCCTTTGACTTTCCTGAGAGTGACAAGATGTGAAAAAATTTAAAGTGAGCGAGATGTTTTCCACTCAAGAGTTGGCAGACATAACTTTAATGTATGGAGAATGTCATTATAATGTAGAAGCGACAAAACGACTGTACGCCGATCGTTTTCCACAACGAAGACGACCTTCGCGGAATACAATACTGCAAACGATACAACGACTGCGTGATACAGGTGATACAGGTAGCACCGTCGCAACATATAAAGGCCGTGGACAAGAACGAGCACCACACTTTCTTCAAGCGGAAGATGTATTAATGAAGATCCTACAATAAGTACCCGCGGTATCGCACGCGACGTGAACGTTTCCCAAGCAACAGCGCATCGGATATTAAAGTCGTACTTATTACATCCCTATCACGTACAACGGGTTCAGCGTTTAACTGAAAATGACTTTGCACCGAGACGAACATTTTGTGAGTGGTTTCAACAAAAAACAATGCAGCAACAGGAATTTGTAGAGAAAGTACTGTTTACGGATGAGTGTTGTTTTACGCGAGACGGTATCTTAAATTTTCATAAAGTACATTATTGGAATGACGCTAATCCTCACCTGATTAGGGAAAATAAATTTCAATGGCGGTTTTCTATTAATGTGTGGTGTGGCATTTTAGGAGACACATTGTTTGGACCATTTATTTTACCACAGCGGTTAAACGGAGACACGTATCTGGAATTTCTAAAAAACAGGTTGCCAGATATGTTGGACGATACACCTTTAGAAACTCGTAGGCATATTTATTACATGCATGATGGGGCCCCTCCGCATACTAGCGTACGTGTGCAGGGCTATTTGAACGAAATGTTTCCCCATGGGTGGATTGGTCGCAATGGTCCCGTACGCTGGCCTGCTCGTGCCCTGACATAAATCCTCTGGACTACTTCTTGTGGGGTCACATGAAGTCTGTTGTATATCGCACGGAAGTCGAAAACGCGGAAGACCTTCAACAACGCATTTTAGCAGCAGCCACAGAAATTCGCAGTACAGCTGGAATATTTACTCGTGTGCGTAACAGTTTTCACCGACGCATAGAGGCTTGTCTTCAGGTCGACGGTGGTCATTTTCAACATTTGTTGTAATATTTTGGTAAGTTGCCCTGCTTTCGAGTAATAAGGTGATAACATGAATGCGTAAACGTCGCGATACTCTGTTTAGTCTTTACAAGAAAACGAAAGAAGATTCAATTATGAATTATAGCCCTTTTTCGTGCGCTTTTAAATGAGATTCGCATTTCTGACATTAACAAAAGAAGCTATATTTTCGCGTTAAATAGGCAGCGGTCAGCGACCTTCATTTTACTATTGAAATATGTTTTTAGAAAAAGAAATTAGAAGTACCTAGTTGTCAGGGTAAAGCCGGTGCCTTTGAAAGAAGCAGGTACCAAATATTTAATCCCAAAGAAAACGTTTTGACGAGAAACCTTTTTATAATTCTCGCTTTTTTGGATTAAGAAGTAAACATGATGGGGGGTAAAATAAAGTTGCTGTACTTGCTTAGTTGACAGACTTACTATTTACTACTTGCTCGAGATAAAAGAAGGCGATAGCTTATGTTAAAAGGAACCGCTATTTCGCCGAAAGCATGGTAAACACACCAAACCTTCTCGTACTTTAAACGCTTATAATAGTTTTTCTGGTTTCTACAATGCCACGTTTATAACATTTACTTTTTGATCTGTAAACGGAAAAATATTAAAATTTTACTGTTAGTGACTTTTTTCTGTAAAATTCCGAAGAACCAAAAACTTCAATAAGTATTATGCTACATAAATAAAAATTGGTTGATTTAATGGAATTGAGTTAAATACAGAAGCGATAATTAGTAGTATCTTCCATAATGTTTTCTATTCAAAGGACTAAATAATAATAAGGGATTAAAATGTTGCTTGCGAGACTGGAGTCTAATTGCTCGTGACATAAATTATGCTATTATCTTTTTACTGTCTTAATACATTTCAACAACCCTGCCTGTTAAACATATCACAATTTCTTTGATCTCCTCAACTTCAGATTTAAGATGGGAAAGTTGAAAATGTCCAGGGGGTAGCTTAAGATGGCATTTATTGTTCATTGTGCTACTACACCTGCGTTAGTTCAAAGAAAATAGGCATGTCTGGCAAATTTCCATTCTTGCACTACAATGGTTTTACAACAACCGTAAATCTCCTTAACTTTCAGTTTTTACTCCGAAGGCGAGAATACAAAGAACACTTTCCTTTTTCTAACCAGAGGTGGCTTCAGTATTTAATATTTCGAAAAATTGTGAAAATTTTCAACTTTCACGGAGCCACTTCGTTTCTTCATTTTTAGTCTTCTTTTAGCCTTACTTATCACCTATTAAAAGAATACCCTTTATTCTAGAATCACCCTGTATAATCTAAAAACATTTTTTATTGTATGCACAACGACATTATAGAAAATCTTCAAATTTCTAGCATATCATATTCAAAAATCTGAAGTATCTGAATTGCATTGTTACTTTAGACCTGGATTCGATTCTTTCAAATACTATAAGTAAAAATTATTGCAATGCTACTAGAAGTTTTGCTAGAAGTTTCTAAGTTATCTATAATTCACTTACTACAATTCCTTCACATCCACAGATGTGTAATGTATACAGTCTCAAAAACGCCTTTATGTATGGAGATATCGAAAACATCGTCCTAATACTTTCATTGATATTCGAATAATATCTAAAAATGAACATTTTCAATTTTCTTTTCTTGATCATAGTTTTTTTTAATTATTAGAGTTTCTTTAAATCAGAAATCTAATTGAGCAGTTTAGTTAGTCTAAAAAAGCAAGGACTCCTATACATATAATTAGAGTTGGATTCGCAAGGTAATTATCTGATTCCACCGGAAGTGGACAATCTGACAGACAAAGATGAAGGTCTTGATGATGATATTGCTGTTCCAGACATCCTCGACGTTCCCGGAACTGTAGAAGTTTTGGAACAAGATGACATAAGCGACGACGAAGTGCTGGTGGTAAAAAAAGAAAAAGAAAATCAGCCAAACTACAAACGAACTGGAAAAGAGGTTCGCCCCAGTGTAGTTTTGTACAAAATGGGGAAGTGCATATGGCAAATTTAAAAAATGTTGAAAGAGATGTAAAAGGAGAAAGTCTTTTAGTGTATTTTGAACGATTTTTCAACGACCTGGTGTATGACTTGATTGTGACAGAAACAACACGTTACGCAAAAAAGATACAAAATAAGCAAACTTTTGCAACAACTAGCGATAAAATTAAAACCTTTATTGGGTTTTTAATTTTTGCGGGGTAGCACACTATTGGGACTGAAATCTGCATTTCATGTTCAAGATAATTCTGAAGCACAGACTAATAAGAAAGACAAATCTTTCAAATTTCGACCTTTACTCGATCTGGTAAATAGGAATTTTTAAAAGTGGGAAGTTTTCCACGAGTACTTATCTATAGACGAGATGATTGTTCGCTGTTATGGACACAATTCACTAAAACAATTTATCCGTTCTAAACCAATTAGATTCGGATATAAACTATGGGCAATGTGCGGAAACGATGGTTATTGTTTATATTGTGGGAAAGAAACCGGTGATAATCAACCAATAGATCCGCTTGGAACGCGCGTGGTCAACAATATGTTGTCAGTTGTAAGCAGTCCAAATTCTCACCAAATATTTTTTGACAATTTTTTTACAAATGTGAGGTTGTTGTGTGGATTTGAGGAAAAAAGGATACTGGGCAACGGATACATTGCGGAATAATAGAATTTCAAATCCACCACTATTATCTCCAAAAGAAATCGGAAAAGGCAATCGAGGATCGCACGATTATGTATTTTATGGAGAAAATGAAGTACTTTTAGTGAGATGGAATGACAAGTGTGTCACTATGGCCACAAATTATGATACTATTAAACCGATGGTTTCAGTTCAAAGTTGGAACAAAAACGAAAAAGCCAAGACACCAATTCCAGCCAGCAGCGATCAACAGATAGATTTATGGGTGGTGTTGATCAACATGACTGGTTTCTTGAAAAGCACTATATACCCATAAGCAGTGTTGATAAAAATCGCGATTTTTTACAAAAAATCAAAAAAGTCCGATTGGTTTAATTTAAATCTGGTTTTTTGATTTAAATCATATTGTTTTGGTTTAAATTCTGTTTCGCTCTGATTCTAATATGTAGGTTAATATTTAGTTGGAATCAGTGTTTGGATTTTTTAAACATTTGTTTGGTTGCGAAAATAAATAGACATAAAACACATTGACTATAAGTTGCATAATTATTATTATTACTGACATTGTAATATAAATAAAGTAAAATCTTATTTGGCTATTTCAGATTACTGATTAAGCCATAATGGAAATTAAAAGTTAATGCAAATCAAAATAAATTATGTAATAAACTGTTTTTTCTTATTACTGATTAGTGTTTACTGTTAAAACATTTTAGAAAGAATACTAATTGTGTAGCCTTTTCAGTACCCAATTTGTTTCGTATTTTACTGTGAATTAGATTAAATGAAGAAAATATCCTTTCCACTCCTGCAGAAGAAGCAGTTGCAGTAAGTAATTGCTTAATTATTTCTAGCTCCTTATCAGAAACACATTTTTTCAAACTATTTAATGCTAGTCACCAATCAAATGGAGCACTTTCCTGTACAACTTCTTTCGAAAGCAAAACTCATGTAAAAGTCAATTTAATAATTGTACTCATTAGGTTGCCTTCATAATGATTTTGCAAAAACTGTAGAGCTTCTTCATTTTTGTTAATTGTTAATTTATCTTGAGTCATTCTAGGGTTTAACATATATATTAGGTTATGTGCCGGAGTCATAGCTTGACGGTATCTTTGCAAAAGGGTTTTCATTTGTACCATAGTTAATACTTCCTAAAGCTGGCTAATTAGTTCCTTCCCAATTAGTACGCAATTGGAAATACAACATTCATCACTTTGAACTTTGTCCATAGCTATAGCAATTGGCTCTAGTCGTGCCACTAGCTCTTCGGCATTTCTTTCTATAGCAGTATTTTGAATAAGTGATCTTATATTTCTGTCTATCTCATCTATGTTTAGATCTGCTATTTGCATTACTATTGGCCAGTTTGTTATGTAACTCTTTAAAGAGGCACACGCGGTATTCCACCTCACTGCTTGCGGCAATATCAAACTATTTGCTTGGGAAAGTGAATATTTTGCATGTGCAAAATAGTTATTTCTAAAGTATTTAATAACTATTAAAACATATTCGGTGATTTCCGGCATTTCCAAATCTTTAGCGAGCAAATTTAAAATGTTTAGGTTGTTGGGGGTATCCCCTAATAAGGTCCTGGCAAGTGCCAGTTAATGTTAGGGGAATCCCCTACATGCATTAGTATCGCGTCCTCCAGTTCCAGCTGTTTCAGCAACGAAATTAAATTTAGTATGAATGTCAATTTTGATCGCGATTTAAATCGGTTGATTTAAATCATTTCAACCCTACCCATAAGAGGAAAAAATGATATTGGTGCCTTATCACAAGGATTATTGACATGGCAATTGTCAATGTTTGTTTTACAGAAAAGTAGAGCAAATACCACTTTCTACAAAGGAATTCGGCCGTTCCTTACCTAAAACTAGGACACGGATCTAGGGTTGCCAAAGGAAGACCGATTTCTACGCCATCAGCATCAAGAACACACGTTCCGGGGGAGGTTAGACTTGACGGCGAAATTCATTTAATTAAATAAAGGGAACAGCAGAGGGGTTGCCAATATTCAAATTGTAAAGGAAGGCCACTTACTTACTGTTCTAAATGTCTAGTTACGCTATGTACTGCATGCTTCCCATTATATCATACACCTTAATTATTGTCACTGTTAGAACAGAGTAGCACTAACTATTTTTTACAATGTACTCTTGCGTATTATTAAATAATTTTAAAAGAAACGTAGTTTTTATTCTTACAAATTTCTATAACAAGAAGCGCTCAGCGATCTATTTATACATCAGTGTTTATCTCTCAAACTATGAAAGTATCAAAAAAAGATTATTAAATAACCTTTATCTATGACTTTTCAATAATATAGTCGTTATACGCGTAACCATAAAGATATAACCATACTCATAAAACACTAGTGAATTGTATGGATTTTATTCACTGGCGGTGTTTTGTTGGTTGCCTATTTATAGATATAAACAAAATAGAAATTGTTATAATCTCAAACTATTTATTGTTAGAAAAAAAATTTGGACGTCTCGTCGTCTTCAGAGGATCCTTGTATTGTTTACTTTCATTGATTTCTACATATTCAAGAATTTGGACATCGCCTCCCTCGGAGGAATTCACCTCCAGATCTTCCTCAGAAGTGTTAGAATCGTAGACAAAACGTCGTATTCGACTCGCACATAATGGGCATTATGGGCTCGTTGAATAATATACTATTTTTCAACAATATGATTTGATAGTTATTTAAAAATTCGAGAAAAAATTTATTTGGGCGTTAATGGGTTAATGAGATACCTTTTGTATAGACACTTGACACTTGATAAATCATAAGTTTGATAATTAATTGTGTAGTTAACAGCATGGTACGTTCCCTAAAATTATATTTTTAATAAAGAAAAATATAAATTGAAACAATCATTACTCTTGGAATTGGACAACTCTTAAGGATCATTCCTACAGCTCTTTCTATGTCATATATTAGTTGTCCAAAAAATGTATCAAAAATCTTACATATCTCATCTTCAACCGTGAATAGTGGAACCCAAATTTCTTTTTTCATTAGTTGAGTATCTATCTCAACATGGAATTTTGCCTTAAAATAACTTTTAAAATTTACAATTATGCTCATTTTCTGCTGGCCGCTTTTTCATTCCTTACTAATGCATTACTTCCTAATGATATTGGAGAACTATAATTAACATCAATAAGTTGCAGTCCGGGATTGTAGTTTCTAGGATTAATAAAAAATTGTACTTTCTGATGAGAAAGTTCTTGACATCCGTAAAATTCTTTTATAACAAAATTTCCGCTGCTGTGGCACTGCAAAAGATACGTTTAGACTCATCACGTAGTTTTGGCTGCATGTACATAGGTGTATACCTATGAAATGAGACTTTCAGCTATTAGACCACAGATGTCGCTAGGAGTATTTTTAAACTGTCCTAAATGTCTTATTTTTTTCGTCTGTCATCTGTCAACAATATTCAATTCATTGTTTGTGATGTTTCATACAACAACGCATTTTTTTCGCTCTTAAAAATGTCGAATTTCGTGCCTTCAAACCACGATTTGCGGACATCGTTGATTTTC
>VTPC01082255.1:0-15358 GCA_011009095.1 Ignelater luminosus | reverse complement strand
GAGGATTTCACTTGTGTCAGTACAAGTTTAATCTGAATGCGTTTTGTAAGTTACCAGTGGTTTTGATCAAATAGGTTTGATCATGCATGATGTTAGTAATGACTTTTTTATTACTTTATATAGACGATCAAAATCACAATCTTTAACCAAAACATTTTTATCCCTATCAAAGCTTTTACGACGTTTACTGTTGAAGTTTAATATTTTCCTTACTTTTATTTACTAGTAAGTTTTATAGGTCACACACGACTTAACACAGTTATATTATTATAAACGTTTAGTCATTTAGCTGGACTTGCATATTATTATTTGTGTATACTATAAGTTCTATAGGGGAGAGGGTAAAATCGTGTTAATAATTCCTGTAAATGAAGTTAAACGGCAAGAAGAAAATGCTTACTACTCATTATGAAATTATTAAATTTGTGTATTGACTAAAATATAAAATCATTCATTTATTTCAAAATTGTTTATTTCGACATTGTCGTTACCGTAGTTTGGGGCGAATTTGATTTCCGGGGGCGAAATTGATCACTAGCTCCCCGCCAAGTATTTTCAAATACAATACCATATTTACCCTTTTGTTTGCGCTTGCGTTTATTACATTCAATGAGTGAAGGTTCAGTTGTGAGACGTGCATTATTGTATCGATCATTTTGTCAATTATTTTTGTAAAACAAGAATTAGAAATTTATAGTGTGAAACTGACACCTTTTGCATACTTAAGAACTTTCATTGGTAAGTATTATTTGAGAATATTTTTTGTAATTTTCGCAAAATATACGTTTTAGTTGATCTATCGTTAACCCGAATAGTAGATTATAAAAGCGGAAAACTTTACACATTGGCGGGAATTTTGGGACTAAGATGGCGGAGTCAAATAGATCACACATGAGGGGTGAGATTGATCACTGATCAATTTGGCCCCATCATTTTTTACTTAGCTGATTGTTGTTTCTATTACTGTATCTATTTGTTTTTTATTTTAGACTAATGTAAATACAATGGTACATGTATATAAGAGAAAATTAGGTGCCAGAAAATACAAAGACTACAGTAGCGAGAATGTGGAGCAGGCCTTATCAAAAGTAATTGAAAGCGGTTGGAGTTTGCGTAAAGCTGCTAGAGAATACAAAATATCGTATGGTACACTACACAATAAGTACCATGGACGTCATATAAGAAAAGATGGAGGACAAACTGTCTTTACATTTAACGAAAAAAAAAATCTTTTGTTTCTGCTGCAAGTACTTGTGGCGAATGGGGATTTCCGTTAGAAACAGCCGATCTAAGGCAATTAGCAAAAACTTATTTGGATAGTCAGGGCCGTACTATTGCGTAATTTAAAAATAATTTGCCAGGAAATGATTGGGTGTATTCACTAATTAAACGACATAATAATGCAATTGTAAAGAAACTTGCTGCTAATATTAAACGTTATCGAGCTTCTGTTTCTAAAAAAAACTATAACAGATTACTTTAACAACTTACGTAAAACATTGCAAGATGTTTCACCGTGCAACATATTTAATTACGACGAGACAAATTTGCAAGACAACCCAGGGAATAAAAAGATGCTCTTTCGGCGTGGTACTAAATACCCAGAAAGAATATATAATTTTACAAAAAGCGCTACCTCTATAATGATGTGTGGGTCGGCATCAGGCGATTTGTTACCTCCATACGTTATTTATAAATCTGAAAAGCTGTGGGTTCAATAGACGGAGAACGGCCCCAAAGGGCGTCCTTGCTGCAACAAAAGATGTTGTGCATTAGGGTCTAGATATAATCGCACACATCATGGATGGATAGACGCCTAAACATTTAGTGACTGGTTCACTTTATGTGAACTAGAACTAGAAGGTAGAAAAGTTTTGCTGGGTGATAATTTATCATCCCATTTTACCAATGAGGTGTTGCGGTTATGTGAAGAGAACAATATTGCCTTTGTTTGTTTACCAAAAAACTCTACAAATCTAACACAAAATTTAGATGTGGGGTTTTTTAGAGCATTTAAGACATCGTGGAGGTCAACTTTATGTAGATGGAAGCAGTCACATCCGTCTTATACATCAATCGATAAAAAAGATTTTGGTCAATTACTAGCTAGCTCTCTAATTGAAATGGATAAAAAAGGGGAAGGTGGTACCTTTGCCATTAAAAAAGATTGAATCGCTTTTTTAAAGCCACTGGAATCGTACCTTTAGATCCAAAACGAGTTTTAAATAAGATTCCAGGAGAAGATGACATCGACAATAATTCTGTTAACAATGTTTTAGTAAACTACTTACAACAACAAAGATTCACGGCTACACCTTCAAGACGGAACATTAAAAGACAAAGACTTGAAGTAGAGCCAGGTAAAAGTGTAACCGCTCCTAATGAATCAACTTCAGAAGATGAAACAGGACTACAACTACACGACGATTCTGACAACGAGCTTACTGAAGAAACCGGAGACGAATCTGAATATTATTCAGCAAATAAGAATTTAGAAAAAGGAACATATTTGTTGGTTAAAGTACTAGGAGGAAGTAGAAAAAAGACAACAGATAGGTATGTTGCAATAATTGAAGAATCAACAGATGAAGGAATTGTAGTACTGGGTATGAAGTCTGTGAATAGCACACGAAATATATTCAAAGCTGTAAAAAATGACGAATTTATAATTGGAAATGGTGATATTATAGCTGTTCTTCCAAATCCTGATTTAAAAAACTGTGATGGTGAAGATATTTACACATTCAAAAATAATATTGATGTAAAAGAGATATAATGTTTCACTGAGTTTCCAATACTGATTAATATTTGTTTCTGTTAATATATACGATGCAAGAGTGCCTTTTTCTGTATTACGTAATATGTATTCGTTCTTTGTCTTAATATAAAGCAAATTTTGCATATAAAAGTCTCTTTTGTAGTAATCAAAAAGCGCTTAAGAACTGATCAATTTCACACTAGTGATCAATTTGACCCCGACTAGTTCTCAGCAGAATATTTCCTAAACCAACTAACATATTTAAACCGGGGTCAGATTGATCAATATCCTATCTTTTCTGCAGCATTTATGTGTTATAAAACAAGCATGATCAAATTCGCCCCAAACAAGGTATGAAATTGTTCAGTTTCTTTTTCTTCTATATTTCAAATATTTTGACTTATGTTAATGTTTTGTGTGTGGAAATCTATTTAAAATACGAAGAGAATAGGAATACTAATTTTACATGAAAATTTAACTAACGAATAAAATTCTACGCTCAAAATAAAAAATAAAACTATCAATTTAGCCCCAAACTACGGTATTTGTTATCTATTAGCACAAGAGACGAGTTAGGAAAAAATAACATTTTTTTATGAAAGCATATAATTCCGCTATCCCATTGGAAGTCATTTTGTAAAAATTGCATCAATGACTTGAAAAACAAGAATTTAAATAAGAAAGAATTAAAAGGAATTTGATTGACGACTTTATCAAATCAAGCTTGATTCTAAATTGTATTTAATAATTAATTTCGGGGAAAACACAAGCCCGAACTTACTATCTATTGATAATACACAAAAATACTAAAATAATAAAAAAACCAATTTATTACATTAAAATAAATCTTATAAGCAAATACATCAAACTTCAATACATCTAACTTCTTTATTAAACTCAACATCAAGATGACGTCATCAAATTTATTTACATTTACAATTAACTATGTTCTTAATAACAAATATCCACGTTTCAAGCTGTTCCTTCGTTTATAAAAGAAAATTTCAAATTTTAAACGAAGCAAAAACAGTTTAATATTGAACAAATATTATCTTTATTTGCAACTACTTGTGTTATTAATATCCTAATTAAGGTTACCTGTTTCTTAGTAACGTATATTAAAATTTCAAGCTACAATTATGTTTATAAAAGAATTTCAATAATTTAAACGAAACAAAAACAGTTTTTGAATGCCACTATCCACATTATTCAGATGGCAATGTACGTGTAATTATACAACGTTTTTATTTTAGCTCACCCCAATTAAGTTTGAAATCACCTGGAAAGATGACTACCTCCATGAAAAATTCCAATATGATTGCACAATATTGCCCTTTCGAGTTCACAGCTCAAATGGGTTGTCTAACTACGAAACTACTCCCAAATCCTAATATCGTAATTATCCAAATTCTATTTGGTTCGCTCCCAGCATGTTTAGTTTCTCGGATATTCGGATACTAAACTCAGAGCAGTTTTACACTTTAATTTTGACGACCAACTGGACGATTTATATAGTTTCAATTTAATTTAACAAATGAGCAACCCAAATATTAAATTCAACACTAATTTGCGAAAATTGATTTAACAAAATCAAAGATACGAATTTACATAATTTCCCATACCAACCCAAATTAAATTGATGTTTGGCGGGATTTAAAAAAATTTAAGCATTTGTGTCATAAAAAGTAACCAACCATTGCATCGGTTAATGGCTAATAGCGGTTCCAATTATATATGAAAACATTCCTTTCTAAAGGTACCGATTAAATAGCGAAATTTGTTTAGAATATCTCCAAAATACATTTCCTGATTTATTAGAAGATCTACCTTAGGGACTTCGCCAAGATACGTAGTTCCAGCACGATGGGGTGCTTCCGCATTTTAACTTAAATGTTCGTAATCATTAAATCAGCACTATCCAGATAGGTGGATTGGCAGAGGCAATGATGCTCCTGTAAACTGACGGTCACGTTCCCCGTAGATGTCTTTTGGACTCTCGTAACGTAACCTTGCGTTACAAAGGGTTTATGAATATTTTTATTTTAAAACTAAGATCAAGGTCCTAGACCAGACTAGCTCAGGAGGTTGCCCTCGGTGAAGGTTCTCATTTACACATACAATAAAACACAGAAATGCATTTTATAAATATATATAATTCTATTAATTCGAAAGATAAACAAAGATTACACAACATATAGCGGAGCGCCAAAAAATGTATAAAAGATTTAAATTTGATAACAGAATTGAATTTAAAAAAGTATAAAATTACGATTTCAGAAAACTTTGTGATACATTTCTCTAACAATAAAGATTTCTCAATAGAACCAGTCACATAAAATAAATCGAATTGTGAAAATAGTTATCACTCGACCTTGTTAAAAAGTTATAAGAAATACTCATATCTTTAGCAACATTGAAAATTTAAGTAACTAAACAAATTTTAATAAAAAAAAAACTCTTTATGGTGAAGGATTAATTTATCCCAATTAATATTATAAAAGAACAACCCCTTTTTTGAGTGAACATAAATTAAAAAAACAATTAAGAGAAACGACATTGAAGTATGCTGTTGGTAATTAAGTAACTCACCTTATTTACTTTCGGATGATGTCAAGTAGCGCTACAGGACTTATCCACACATCTGGAAATTAATCAAACAACAAGCAAAACAAATTATACATATCAATATCGCTCCCTTTATATACTTGACTAAACCTAAATATGACCCCAAATTAATTAAAGAGCTTCACAAAAAAGTATAATTTTATTTTATTGAATAAAACAAACCACGCGGGTTTTATTCTAGTATTAATTTCAAGGTCATATTATTTACCCAGCTCATTATCTTAAAAGTACCAAAAATTATTTAGAAGTTTTTTTTTTGAATATACGTATTACAATTATAAAACGCAATTCTGGACTCCACTAATGATGGAAAATTTGGAAGCCATTTTCTAGTTGGAAATTCCTACGCCTCTTCTCGAAGTTTTAATCAATCGGCATTCGGACAAAGCTCATGGATGAAAAATTCCACCAGAAGCACTCCTAAAGATTCTCCCGCCAGAGGTTATTGAATGCTGCCTCCAGAAGGCTAATTTGAGATTCCACCGTAAAAGATAATTACAGTCGCCTCCGTAAAAGAAGGCTAATGGTAAAAAAACCTAAAGATGCATCAGTTTGGGAACAACGATAAAAACTTATTCTTACCCTAAGATTTAGGCCTTTTAAACACTAAAACTCGCGTTAAAGATGGTTAGAGCGAGAACACAGCACAAAACCTCTTTGCGTACTACTCGTCCTTGACAAGGTCGTTGTTCGTACTCGCAAAAATTCTCCCTCCAAACCAGACAATCGGATTCTCAAATATATTTGAAAATGGGAAAATTATACCCAGCGTCTCACTGTCAACAAGTAAGATTTAGAAAGAAGAAAATATTCAACGTGAAATTGATTAAAGGTCGATTCACACATCACAGGGCCGTGGGAGGGACGTGTCAGGACCGGGACAGTGAATCCGGGATCCGTCAGGGTCTTATATTCACACATCTCAGGGAATTTAGCATCCATGGTTTCAGTGACATTTGATTTTTAAACGACACCGATTTTTAACATTTTGTATTTTATCTTAGTACGTAATAGTAGTTGCGATCAGCTTATTTACAAACGAAGAAATGGCAATTATTGCGATAGCTCTGGATGAAGATGAAGAAGACCAGTGCAAAGTAAAAGAGCGCAAATGGGTTCATGAGGCATGGCAGGAAAAAGAAACAGAAGCAGAATTTCATACTTTATACAAGAAACTTTTAAATGATTAAAGAAAGTTCTTTAAATATTTTGGAATGAAATGAAAACTGTTTCAACATACTTTTACACAAATACGATAATTATTTAAAAAAAAGATAACCATTGGAGAAAAGCTATATCACCAAGGGAAAGGTTATCAATTTCTCTAAGGTAAGTTGACTCTTAATAAAAAAGACTACATTTTTATTACATAAATATTTATTAACAGCTTTTCTAACAAAATAAAAATGCTAATTAATTTTTAGACAAATTTCGTACATAATCGCTTAAAACAAAAAATGAAGATCACACAAGACTCTGTTCTTGGCGAAACGTGCCATGATCACGGACGTGATTTTACTGAAAAATATCGTTGGCGACGATACCTGTGTGCACTGTCCGGTCCCGGTCCGGTCACTGAAGCTCGGCAGCATCACTGTGACGGACAATTCTGAATGTGTCCATTCAAAAGGTCCGCAACAATATTTTTATCCCGTCCCTGACGCGACACGTCCCTGCCACAGCCCTGTGATGTGTGAATCGACCTTAAAAAATGAATAAGACTAGAAATTATAAACCAGCGCCTCAAGGGTAGTTAACAACAATTCTGTAACAGAAATTGATGAAACTACTGTTACACTCTGTATCTCAAAGCAACGTGATTATTCAAGAACTCTGTAACCAATGTAACCTAAAAACTACACAAGTAAAATTGTATATCTCAATAATATAGTAGGTAATGTGCTAAAACTAGTAAGTAGTCAGCTAAAGCTGAAACAAACGTTCAAATAAAGTCTAAACATTCTAATGTTTTTTCAGGTTTGTTATGTCGTGTTTTAACACAAATCACCAATAACATATCAAGCATTCCTTTTTCTTCAACAATTCTGGAAATTTCAATAAAGCACGTTCTAATGACATTTGAATTGGAGCTGCTTATTTTTATAATCTTCATTCTATTGAACAATTCTCAATATCTAACAATACTAATACCATTGTTCAGATAAAAACTGGATAGTCAGAAGAAATACAAATTTCTGAATCATCGAATCATATTTTGTAATTCCTTCACTTTATTTAATTTTTATGCCGATTGAGGCTCATTTGATTCATTAAAACAGAAACCGGCAAATAATTGAAGTTTTTTAAATAAAATGTAATTTATCATTGCAAGGGATAGCTTGTGAACATTTCCCAGAAAATATCGGAATACAGGTGGGGAATTCATCGTGCCTCTTTCCTGTAAATCAAATCTATCTTCATCAGAATACTCTAAAACTATGGCCCTCCCTAGATTTTACGGTATAAAAAGGAAACCAAATGAAAATTCTTCATTAAAGATTGATTACATATATTTACATATTATTTATGCGAAAATATGAATTGCTTTAACATAATTATCATGACTAAAATATGGAAGTTCCGTTTAATGAAGTAGTGGGATTCTTGTCATTGATATTCTCTATTTAAGCTTAACAAACTCTTATACAACGTTCACCAACGCCTCATGCACAGAAGTGGTATAATATAAATGTCAGTTTGAAATTCCAAAAAAAAAAATTCAACTAATCAGAATACAGGATTACAATGATCTAGCATGTACTGTCAACCAGTATCAACTATCAATCAATAAAACTCTGTTAGCTCTTTGATCTACGTCTTGATACGTCACTGGTTTGTTTCAAAATTTTAAACTTTGTTTTGAGTTTACTGCTGCAAAAAATTAATTTTTCTGAAATCAATTTGTCTATTGGACCTCCGTGTGCTATTATGGAAGAAGGTTGTTTCTTCTGAGATATATAAAATGTGTTTTGACTAGTTTGGGTTGGGTATATAGTAAAGAATAGATAAGACAGAATATCTCAAAAAAAGTTGTCAGGGCAAGAAGTTTGAGTTGACCAACCTACAAACAGCAAAGACCAATTAGTTCTGTACTTTGGAGTGAGCACTAAACCTTTGATTTTAATGTAGGTAGATCACTTTCTTTGCAAATAACTAATTGTAATGTGTTATATTTTATATTGCTTACCTATTTCCTTTTATATTAAAAAGATAACTATTTGGGACATGTCCGTATTTTGCTAGATAATAATATGGTAAATCTATCTACTGACACAAGTCGAATACATCTTAAATTTTCGATTGCTAACCTGTACTGATTTAGACCCACTGATATTCCCTAATAGGCAAACTTCCCACATTGCTTCTAGGGCACAATGTTTTAAACATCAAGGAATCTAGCCTTACCAGATTTGCCACATCTTATAAACTGATATAGCATTTTTGGTCTAAATGTCAAAAAATATATATTAGGATTACAATGCTGGGTTAAATGGAAACTGAATTGAGTTCCACAAAATTGGGGACTCAAGATTAGGTCGTATTCTTAGTTGCTGCATTTTGTACCATTTCCTTGTCTGAAGTGTACTAATCTTTCAAAGGTTGAAATATGTTAAGATTCTAGAACTATTAAAATCAAATTGACAAAACGGTCGGAAAGGTAAATATAAATAAATAAGTAGGTAACATTAAAAAGAACCATAAATAAAAACCAGCCAATCCTTTTAATGTTATTCTTTCCATTTTCTTAAGCTAAGAGTATAAAACTATAAAACCATTATATGTGTATTGTTGCGTAATTATTTGGGCATCAGAGTCCAAATAGAACCAATTAGGGCTTCAAAACTAATTCCGCAGTGTAAAAATTGCCAAGCGTATGGACATACCCAACGCTACTGTGCCAAAGAATCGCGATGTGTCAAATGCACTGGGAAACATCATACTAGGAACTGTACCAAACCAACAAACGAGAAGCCAAAATGTGTCCATTGTGGAGAGGCCCATCCAGCCAACTACCGTGGATGTAATATAGCAAAAGAACTTCAAAAAATAAAAACAAACTGGATGAATAAAGTAGAAAAACCAAAACAACCTGTCCGAAATGAAATTAAAGAATATGCAACACAATTAAATTCTTACAAAAAAACAAATCATGTACCATACAGTCAAATATTGAAAGAGCCAATACAGACAGATAAAGGAAAAGAAAGCACCAAACAAACTACAGACATCGAACAAAACTTGCAGCTAATTCTAAGCAAATTAAATGAACAAGCAAGTTTAATGAAAAGCTTTGACGAAAGATTAAGTAAGCTTGAATATGGCAGACAAGGAGCCATCCCTAAAAATAAAGATGGTTAATAATCTTCGAATTATGGCCTGGAATGCTAATGGACTGCCACAACATCAGCAAGAATTACAAGCAGTCCTCGACATAGAAAAAATTGACATCTGTCTCATAAGTGAAACACATTTCACAAAACAAACACATATCAAATTTAAAGGTTATAAGGTCTACAACACCATACATCTAGAAAACACTGCTAAAGGGGGTAGTGCAATAATAATCAAAGAAAACATCCTACATTATGAAGAAATTGGAAACGAAACAGAAGAAATACAAGCTACTGCAGTTAATGTAAGAACGAAAAACTATCAAATAACAATAGTGGCAGTTTACTGTCCACCAAAACATGCACTAAAACGAAACCAATATCTTAATTTTCTAAACAGACAAGGTAATAGATTTATTATTTGAGGGGATTTCAATGCTAAACATATATTTTGGGGATCAAGATTGACTACGACCAAAGGCAAAGAACTTTATGAAGCTATAAAAGAGTATAAATGCGAAGTGATGTCTACTGGAAAGCCAACATACTGGCCGACGGACTACAATAAAATACCAGATTTGATAGATTTCTATATTGTAAAGAACATTCCTGCAAATTACATACAAATAAAAGAAGGTTGGGATATGAATTCAGACCATTCACCAATTATCTTAACATTAAGTCAAACTGTAATAGAGAAAGAAGCTTGCCCGATGTTAGTAAACAAGCACACTGACTGGAAAAGCTTTAAGATGAGTCTTCAAGAAAATATTAATCTTTCTGTACCATTAAAAAATGAGCAACAACTTGATGAAGACGTGGAGTTGTTTGTAAGAAATATACAGCAGGCAGCTTGGGAAAATACTCCTACACTTAGAAAAAGAACTGCAAGAAATAACTACCCAAAAGAAATTAGACAAATAACAACCGAAAAAAGAAAACAAAGACGAAGGTGGCAACAAAGTTAAATAATCTTAGTCAACAATTGAAAAGAGAAATAAAACTGCTAAAAAATGACACTATTTACACATATCTGAAAGAACTTACCAACGATGGTTGTACAGACTATTCTCTTTGGAAAGCAACAAAGAGATTAAAAAGACCGATCCTGCAAATCCCGCCACTGAGAATGGGAAATGGAAAGTGGGCACGGAGTAATCAACAAAAAGCAGAATTGTTTGGAAATCATCTAGAAAAAATCTTTCAAGACAGCGAAGAATTAGCAGAAGAATTAACAACAGAAAATTCAATACAAGAGAAAGACAGTATACGACTCACCTCTCCAAAGGAAATAATCAATGAAATTAAAAATAATATCAATCCAAAAAAATCTCCAGGGTTCGATTTAATAACTGGGGAAATACTCAGAAATCTGCCTAAGAAAGCCATAGTAAAATTAACAAACTTAATAAATGCATCCTTCAGACTGCGATATGTGCCAAGTTTGTGGAAAATCGCGGAAGTGATTATGATACCAAAACCTGGCAAGCAACCACACGAAGTGACATCATACTGGCCTATTTCCTTATTACCAGTAATTTCAAAATTATTTGAAAAATTACTACTCAAAAGGTTGAAACCTGTTATTGACAGACAAAAATTAATACCAACACATCAATTTGGATTCAGAAACAAGCATTCCACGATTGACCAAATCCACAGAATAACAAGTATTATTGAGAAGAGCCTCGAAGAAAAAAAAGTTTGTTCTACAGTCTTTTTGGATGTGGTCCAGGCATTTGACAAAGTTTGGCACAAAGGGCTAATACACAAGTTAAACTCATATTTCCCAGAACAGTACGTAGAAATATTACATTCATATATATCCGATAGATTCTTCAGAATAAAGCAGGAAGATTCCTATTCTGAACTGAAAGAAATTCAAGCAGGAGTGCCACAAGGAAGTGTCCTAGGTCCGGTTCTATACCTGCTATATACTTGTGACATTCCACAACCAGAAAATAACACAATAGCCACATTTGCGGATGACACTGCTATAATGGCAATTGGAAATAATAATTAAGAATCACCTGAAAAACTACAAACCGCTATTCAAGAAATACAGAAATGGAAAATGGAGCTGAATGAAAGTAAGTCAGTACATGTAGATTTTACAAACAAAAAAATAGAACCAATACCAGTAAACATTAATGGTCAACAAATACCCTACTCAAACCAAGCTAAGTATCTGGGCATGACCCTAGACGCAAAACTGCGATGGAAGCCTCATGTCAAAAAGAAAAAAAAAAGAGCTAAACCTAAAATACAGAAAAATGTACTGGCTGATTGGTAGGAATTCCACTCTGTCTCTGCATAATAAAATTTTGTTATACAAACAAATACTTAGACCAGTTTGGACTTACGGAATTCAGCTCTGGGGCTGTACCAAACAAAGTAATAAAACAATTATACGAGTCCAAAATAAAGTATTGAGAAGTATGGTAAATGCACCTTGGTACTCTAGAAATTATCCCAAGATTTGCCAGACAACATGAAGAAAGACTTCATCAGCACGTGAATGTTGAAGCCATCCAGCTCCTTGACAACACGCAACTAGTGAGAAGGCTCAAAAGACTTAAACTTTTTGAGCTAATTTGAATTAGTGTTAGAGTCAGTGAAAAGCAGAGAATGGTGCGGTAGTGTACACGTCAGGTGTAGTGTACTTAGTTAAAAGACAGCTGAACATTAAGGACACTGATGAGTATACCTTAATTTAAGTTTTTTCAAATAGTAAGCTAGGTTATAATAAAATTGCTCATTGGTCATAATTGACCAGATTGTAATACTAAGACAATAAAAAAAATAAAAATATTCTTTGTGATTCTTTAGGATAAGGTTTCACACAAGCGTATTATTTATATTTTGAATTAACCATATTAGTTTGCCAATAGTGAACCTAATATTTTGTATTTTAGAAATAAATGATCGCACACAATTCAAATTAATATTTATAAGGTTTGTCACCAATCTAATCTTTACGCACAAGGCAAGTATGTTTACTCTTAGGTGCCATTACTTGTATTATAAGAGGCTACTGTTTTACTTATGTTTGATTAAATTTGTTAATACCTTGCATAAAGGAGTGCCTTTATCGTCGGTGAATTTTTTATGTTACACAGAATTTTAGGATGCTCCCTGTTTTGTTGCAGCAACCATGTTATGTTGAAGACACCTGTGCAAACTTGCTGGAACTTGACTACTCTGTGTAGTAATATTTTTTCTATTGATATTCTTTATAATTCTACAAAAACATTCATAATCGTAGCTCGCCATGACGGTTTAAACTGAATTCTTTTTTACCGATCTGACATTACTTTAAAGACGTTTTTTGCCAACAGTATGTTAGAAAAAATGTAATCGTGTTTGTTCATCATCGAATAATGTAATTTGCTTATTTATCAAATCAACACAAGACAGTCATTATGAATAACATTTCATGTAAAATAGAATCCTTTTCAAGGTTATTATTTATTGTATTAATTTAATAGCATTTTAACTAATTACGTCGTCAAATGTAAACTGTGGTGCGTGGTTAAAATAGAAACAATAAAAAGTATTTAATCGAGGCTTACTTAGTTTTTTCACCTTAGGCAAATTCTGATAAGATGAAAAGTATTAAAAAATATGTTACATTTATTTATAGAAACGTTGTTTCTGCTATAAAAGTGAATTTTATAAAAATAAAAGCATAAATAGAAGACGCCATTCTGTTTATGTTAAATTAGCAACAATTGCCTTATTGTCATTCTTTCAAATAAAATCTTGCCATCAAATCAAATCTGCTTAAAATTCCACGTGCCGTTATTTTGTTTTGTTTATTATTTACTATTATAAGATCCTCCAATAAGTTAACATAAACGTTGATGCAAATGTTATCCCCAAAATTATTAATTAGCTGTTCAAGAACATAGCAACTAAAATGCAAAGAAAAAAGTTTTGGTGAATTATATTTTGTTATCAATGAGTTTAAACAACAAAACCGTCAAATGCCTAAGATTAGAGTTTAAACATTGTTTAGTGTCCATATTTTTAAATAAAAACAAATATTGAGTGCAAGCATGAGAAAAAGTCAGTAGCGTAGTATCTACTTCTAATTTAGTATAAATGTCATCATTCTTAAATGATAATCATTAAATAGGATAGCTTTATTAGCAGGTGTGCATTTCCATAAATAGCCAAGGTACATAAAAGATAAGTAAGCCTACTAAATGCTTTTGTAGGTGTAAATGTGATTATTTTAAAAGAGAATCGTTCTCCATGCTACGCCGGCGCCGACGATAAACATAATGAAGTTGTGACAATGCTTTGTCTTAATAAGCGTAAGTACAAACAACCCTTTATTTGAAATATGTATCACGTGGTTTTTAATATTTATATTGCAATTAATATAAAAGGTAAAATCTTTTTATGGACGCATTTAAATTACCTTAACCATGTTTTATTTAGAGTACTATTTCTTGTGGTTGACTTTAAGTGTTGCTTGTGGGAATGCTCTTCTTCCTGCAAACAGTAATTGTGATATTGAGAATACTACAGTGAGGATGGTGCAGGTTGTAAGTACTAATTTTATAGTAATTTATAATTATAAAAGCATTTCATTTTCAATCAATTTGATGTATGTAGCTATTTCGGCATGGAGACAGAGCGAACGATGTAGCCACAGTTTATCCAAACGATCCGTACATAAACGAAACGTATGAGCCTTACGGCATTGGTCAACTAACTAATGTAAATAAGTTTTATAAAATGTTAAAATGCAAAAGACATCCTTAATTGATTTTTGTTTTAGGCGGGCAAACAAAGGGAATTTATGATTGGTGGATATCTGTTTGAAAAGTATTACTCTCTTTTGCAAGGTTTATGTAAAGTAAATGAAATTGAAGCTATCAGTACAGATATGAGTCGAACAAAAATGTCATTATTGTTAGTTTTGGCAGGATTATGTCCTTCAAGAGGGACGGTTTTCGACTGGAATAAGTGGCTGAATTGGCAACCAATCCCTTACAATTACATACCTTTTGGCCAAGATAACGTAAATGTAAAGATCACTCTGTATAAGTATGTAGTTTAAATGTAATTTTTAGCTATTAACCATTCCTCTCTTTTATTGTCCAAATTATATAAAATTGTACAATAATTATTTGGAGTCTCCCCCTGGAAAGCAAATACAAGAGAAGTATAAGGACTTATACCTATATTTAACAAGACATACAGGAATGACAATTAATTCAACCTTAGATGTAATGCTTATTTATTTTGGTCTGTACTGTGAGGTAAGTTATCCAATAAAGCGCATATTTATAATTTGTTAAGAGTATTTTTACAAACTGAATAAAAAAAACGTAAACCTATTTCAGTTTGTAATACGTGTAACCATGGTTCTGTTCAACCAAACAGACAATTAAAACATTGTTTTGAATTATGTTGTAGTTAAATCTTCAATTATTGTATTATGTTTTTATCCAAATTTGATTGCTTCACAATTTATACTAAGTAGTTTGCAAAGCTTTCTATTTGTAACACATCGTTCAATTAGTCCCGAGACTAACCCAGAGATGGTGCTAGTAGTACCAAACTAGCCACGTTTCCCTAGAGTGCGAACCTTCACATGAAACGTGTAAAAATTTCACGTCGATTGGACCAC
>VTPC01082248.1:0-13146 GCA_011009095.1 Ignelater luminosus | reverse complement strand
TTTATACAAAAATATTTGGTAGCATTTTGCTTAGTTTATCGTCACTGTTGAATAAATTTAGGAATGTCCCCTAGATACGTGTAAAAGTGACCGTCATAAATTAAGAGGAAAAAGGTCGCGCCCCATATTTAACAATTAATACGTTTTTAATTAAGAAGAAAGGGCAAAAGTAGGTTTCTAAATACTTATCTATCCTTCTGTTCATTACGTAAATTGACTGGAATTTGTTGTAATGAAATCCCATGAGCAAATCTATTTTCCTCTAGAAAACATTTATACGTAGGTGTAGCTTTAAGGTGGAAGCGGATTCAACTTTACCAAATCATAATATTTTACTGGAAAGCAGATCTTAACACCCATTCAAAGTTCAAACTTGGCGCTTCAAAGGTGAAATTTTTAAAACAGAGTACACAATAAACTGTGCAAGTATATGCTTTGTTGGTTTTTTCTGGTGCATAAATACTAAATATTTAGTTGGGAAGGTTACGGTTTGCTACGTGGGTGGTTACATATGTAACTAACTACTCTGCTGCGACAGATCGTTTCTATGCTTTTTTATTATCTATACATTTAAAACACCCACGTTTATTTCTCCGATTCTACTAAAATAAAGTACAAGATTATTTTGCTCTTTATGGTTTTGTAATTATTATTATTTAAAACAGCTTTTATGTTTTTTTAGAATATCATCGTATGCAGTTGCCATGAATTAAAGTAGGAAAATCTAAACTGATTTTCTAAACTACAAAGTAATCTAATACGAAATTTACATCTCAGAGCTAATTAAATACGGAAGATGTGCACTAGTGCATCCAGATATAAAAAAATCTCATTTTAGTACGGAAAATTGATAGGAAAGCGATGCACTCTTCGTAGTTCCTTTTGGGGCCGGCGGTGTTGGAGACTGGAGATTGTTTGATCTACAACGGTTCTGAAATTTTCCTTTTCGATTTTATAGTTTTGCATTTTTTTTTCATTTGCTTATTTCTATTATAGTGCGGTTCACAAGTTCTATTTTGGCTATTTTTTGCCTGACTTCACCAAAAATTATGATCGAGATGTCATTCGATTCGGAATGGCATTTAGAAACTTTTCGAACATTTCGAAGTCCCGCGCGAAAACATTGCAAAAGTTATAAACAAATTCGTAAAAAACAAAAAAAGGGGTTTCGTTTTTTGCAAATATCTCGGAGAATATTGCAATTATAGGAAATCAGAAAAAACATCCTTAAAGACCAGGAACTGTCCTACAAAAAAGTCCTAACAAAAGCATAACTAATAAACAAATGGTGGAAATATTTTTTTTCCGATGAGACAATAACAAGAATAGGATAGTACAAAGGATAATACCAATTAGATACTAAAAGATAGAAATAAAAAAAAACCACAGAAATTGAGAAATCTCAACAAAGAGTTCAAGAAACAAACACAGAATATACGTGGTCTAGAATTTGCCCTGGAATCTTACATTAAAAAAATGAAAAAAGCCAGTAATTAATTTCTTTTTCAATAATCATACAATTTTAATGACTTTCCTAAGCATTGCAGAAAAAGTCATAATAAACCCTACATGTGCGTTAGCCGTCACATTGGAAAGATGGGACTGTGTTTCTGCTGTTAAATTTTTATTTCTTTATTGTAAAGCTTTCAGTGTAGATTTCAAAAATGAATATTTAGTCGAAAGGACACTTAAACATAACAAAAAGCGAGCAATATGATACCACCACCCTTAAAAAATGGCTATACTTCTTCTTCTTCTTCTTTTATCGTAGACTTAGAGTCTGTTTTTCTTCGCGGCTTCATTATGGTGTGTCGATGAAGAATAATTACCAGCTTTCCATCCATCTTTTCCTCGGTCGTCTTGCATTCCTTTTTTCCTGCGGTATTTTATCTCTCGCTATTTTTATTAATCTATCGTCACTGGCTCTACTGACATGTTCATTCCAATTTTTTCTTCATTGTTTCACAAACCGAGCAATGTCACTTATTTTGCATTGTTTTTTTATGTGTTCATTTCTTAATTGGCCTGCTCTATATATACCAGTTGTAGCCCTCTATCTGTTCATTTCAGTAGTGCGCATTAACTGTTTGGTGTTTTTCGTTTCTGCTTGGAATTTCTGCTGCATTGGTTAAAATTGGACTTACAATGGTCTTGTGTATTTTCGTTTTACAAAGTACTTGTTGCTCCACGTTACATCTTTAAGATATGCTGATACTCGTACCCCTTTCATTACTAGTCTCACTTCCTTATATAGGTCTCGATAGCTAGTTATCTCCGCTCCTAAGTAGTTGAAGGACATTACCTGCTCTATCATAGCGCCATTGATCTCTGGTTTACATCTTTGGTTGCGGTTCTTTACATATTACCATCAACCTGGTTTATTCGGTAGATATGCTCATTTCTTTGATGTCAGGTGTAATTTGTATAACATTCGTTGAAGATCGTCCTCTGAGCTAGCCATTAGAACAGCGTCATCTGCATTACATATTGCTTTATCTGCCTGTTGCCCATATTGTAACCGTTTTGATGTTTTAAAGTGTCAATAATTTTTGCCATTTTCAGATTAAATAATGCAGGACTCAATGAGTCGCTTTGTCTCATTCCTGTACAGCACTTTACTTCTGCTGCTGTCGAGTTTCCATTTTGTATCCTTTCTGTGGTATTTCTATTTAATTGATTTATTACTTTAAATAAAGATGTGGGCACACTGTGTTTTGTCAGTATTGTGATAATGTCCTCTAACTGCACTCAATCGAATGCCTTCTGTAGATCCACGAAATACATGACGGCAAGCGAATTATATTCGATCCCTTTTTTAGTTATATGGCATTGATTGTTGATCTGTTCTTACGGAAACATTGCTGTTCCTCATTCATTTTGATGTATGATTTAAGTTCAAGTTTGGCAGTGACAATTTTTATGAATCGTTTTTGGGTGGAGTTAAGCAGCGTGATCCCTCTATAATTTTCTGGCTTGCTTTTTCCTCTTTTTTAAATGTAAAAATTGTCAAACTTTTTTTCCATTCATCTGGTATTGTCTCATTAGTTAGTACCTTGTTGAATAGCTTTTCAAGTTCATTTTCCGCCACATTTCAATAATTTGTCGGGTATATTGTCAGGGCCTAGTGTTTTATGATTTTTAAGGGGTTGTACGGCATTTGGCTATACAAGAAATTAAAAGTGATGTCGAAGATAGATACCAAGTCAACATTAAACAAACATAAAAATGGCAATTTTGAAACTTTTGCCGTTAGAGCTGGTAAGATTTTAAATATTAATACAAGATAGAAAATACGGTAGTGGGCTAACAAAAGGTCGATCCATGAGTTTCATATGACAAACGGAAACTCAGAATGGCATGGTAACATTTCTGGAAAGAAGTGACTAAGTGGTTGTTTAAACTGCTTTTCAGCTTTATTATTCAGAAAAGGAAAAACTATGCCTGCTCAAAGGTGTCAGAAATGTAAATCTTTTTGTGATTGATAGTTGGTATAAGCAATTAAAAATAATTTATAAAGAAGCAGAAACTAGACCATATCATCTAGCAGGAGTTTTTAATTGCGATTAGTCAGGTTTTCTACATGTACAAAGAAAGCTTCAAATTTGAAAACATCATATCAGGATTTAGGTCAACAGTAGGGTGGGCCAAAAAAACAAATATTTTTTTTTCAAGTCGTATTACCGCGGAAAAGTTGCGAATTGGGGAGACTAAAAGGGGTTAAAAAAAGAAATAAAATCGATTTATATCTTCCGGTCGCGCATGTGCTCTAAAGTTTGCCGAAATTTGGAAGAATTCACATTTTTACGATAATTTTTAACATTTTTAAATTAGCCTCTTCCCGAATGTAATAGCTCAAATTCTTATGTATTAGAACCACAGAAAATAATTTTTAAATATTACTTAAATCTGCCAACAGCTTCCGATCGCGCATTGCCTTCAAGGTTAATGAAATTTTGAAAAAAAATACAAATAAAGGTAGATCATAGTTCAAGAAAAACATTTCCACTACAAGGTTTCTCTATTTGGATGAGAGGAAGGACGACACGTTAGTAGTAGACCAAGTTCATTTGAAAAGGCTCCGTAGAGTAAAAAAAGAAGAGCATTACTCACTAATTCAAGAACCTGGTTCATCGGCCATGTTACACCAACTTCTGGAAGTTCTGAATATATTGTCACTTCTATTACTTCTTATCTGTCGGGTCGGGGTATTTCTCTTGAAAAACTAATTGTCATAGGATGCGGTTGCACTGAGTTAATATAAGTTGGAAAAACGGTCTGACTTGCCAAATCGAAATACATTTGGGGAAACCGTTATAATGGGCAATTTGCCTTCTCCATTTTAATAAACTGGCATTCCGGCATCTGTTTTAATTCCTAGACGGTAAATCAACGGGTCCGAAATCTTTGAGAGAGCCAATCGGTGGGAAGCTGTGAAAAACGTTCAGTGATTCGCTCAAGAGTATTAGTTGTCAGATCCCCACAATGGATAGCGGTAGACTAAGTAAAAATCAGCAATATCTACTCGATATTTCCATGGCAACAAAGTCAGAAAACTGTAAAGAGGATTTGATTGTACGAGATCCTGGTCCCTTGTCGCACTCGAAGTGGTTAACAACAACAAATCGAACTCTCAGATTGTACTTAGGTGAAGAAAGTCCCACGCATGAACTACAAGAAATAGTTGTATTTATTCTGAAGTCATACATGCCATACCAATTAATACAATCTTCAAGGTACCTGCCTGAAGATTTACGTAATATTGTCGACCCTGTGATAGAACGAATTTTTTTTTTCGCTCATCCAGAACATTTAATGTTAGCCATGACACAAGATAATACAAAACACATAAGAGAGCTCGGACTTCACCGAATTCTAAAGGCAAGACAGTTAGATCAAAAGAGAACAACTATCAGAACATTCATGCCGGCAAAACTCAATTTCAAGGCTCTACACTACTCGGGAATAATTAACTGGATGGACTGTGATTTATCTTCTCTCCCATTATTAAAAGATATCAGTGACGATGAATTTAAATCATATATTCAAAGTGACTTAGTCCCTAATTGGGATATAACATTCAAGACATTCTCAGTTCACACACAGGCAGTTGAAAGATCTCCGAAACTCGTGACAGAAGCCTCAGAAAAACCGGAACTGAGTCTAGGGATGGTTTTATCAGAACGAATCTGCTGTCAAGGTCAACCATGCCTAAGTTTGCCCATACATTAGATTTCAAAGTACTTTCAGCTAAGAATGAGTAAAAACGGAGATGCTCAATTGTTCAATATGAGTTTCTTGGACTTACGACTCTTCACACAAAAACCTAGTGTTTTCAATAAACAAATCTGTTTATAAATATTACTAATGGTCTAAAATAATTTGTTTTTAAACATTTAACCTTGTATTCAATAAAGAAAATTAAAAAAAACCAGGTACGTTGTTAGTTTTTTTTTCTTGAACTGTGATCTACCTTTATTTCTAAATTTTTTTCAAAATTTTATTAACTTTGAAGGCAATGCAGGACCGGAAGATGTTGACAGATTTAAGTAATATTTAAACATTATTTTCTGTGGTTCTAATACGTAAGAATTTAGGCTATTACATTCAGGAAGAAGCTAATTCAAAACTGTTAGAAAGTATCGCAAAAATGTGAATTTTTCCAAATTTCGGCAAACTTTAGAGTACATACGCGACCGGAAGATATAAACCGATTTTATTTCTTTTTTTACCCCTTTTTAGTCTCCCCAATTTGCAACTTTTCCGCGGCATTACGACTTGAAAACAATAAAATTTTTGTTTTTTCGGCCCACCCTAGTCAACAGTCGCAGATGAGGCTTCAAAGTCTCCACATGACTCATACAACAGTATAAAATTCAGAGGGAAATAACCAAAGATAAATATGACTGATACTATAGCAAATGAGACTGAAAGTGATGAAACTGCACAAATGAAACTGAAATTTTACAAAATAAAGTAAAAAATAATTTCTCAAAGGGCGGAACAAAGTTACAAGATGATGCTGAATATGTGATGGAAGATAAAACAACAATTTACCAAAACTTTCTAAGTGCATAAAGAAAGGAGAATTCACTTCAGGGGACTATCCACAAAAAACAAACAAATATGTACAGATGATACTAAATCTTTAAAATCGAGTATGTCATTTAAAGACTTCAGAAAATACAGAAAATTAAAATAAGAGACAAAATGAAAAACAACCGCGATAAAGCCTACTTATCAGACAAAGTTACATCGAAGATAGCCTTAAAAAATTAAAAAAAGCTAGAAGAAAGCAGTAAAGCAATAAAATCAAAACATGCAACAAAGTCTGAACGAAAAAGAAAAAAAATACACGAAAGAAGCAGCCCTTTCTTCAAGTTTCTTCTAATGACGAAGTGGAAAATGAATTTGAAAGTGGCGATTCTTCTTTAGAAGATAAAAACAATAAAGAAGCTGAACTATTGTTGGAACAATATTTTTGCGTGTATTATGATAACAGATTCATATTGGAAGACCAGTTTAAAGCCGCTGCCATTTCAGTCTCTTTGGTTACAGACACTCCTTGTCCATTATTACATGTTTTGTCCTACTTACCTACTTTCTAATTAATTGTAAAAGAATAAAATTTGGTGCAATAAAAAACAAAAATAATTTTTAATGTTACACCAATCAGTAAATATCTGTTAGTTATCTGCAGGTATAAAAGTATGTCTAAATTCATGTTCCTGTGTTGAAGCAAACTGTTGACATTTCGGAATCACAGTACTGAGGCAAATATAGTTTTTAGTCGTCTGTGCAAATGAAAAGTGGTAATTGGAATTGTACACCCACTTTAAAGTAGATTGATAATGAAAAACTTTATTGGCTTGGACACTGGCTTTGATAAAATGCCCAATGTGTGGGTAGCACAAAATACCGTTTGTTTCAAATTTCCTTCAAGCTTAATCCATTTGTATTAAAAAATCTATATCTAACTATAGTTTGTTTTGAGGTTAAGTTAAGGCAGATTCAGTTTCATATTTGACTCTGAACCTCCTTTTACAATTTATATTATCTGTAAGAGTCTTTTCTTCTATTATTATTTACTGAATAGGATAAATAGCGAAATTAGCGAGCTTTCAGTATTTTAGGAGAATTGATGCAAGGTTGATAGATGCCTTTTTTATTAGTTAGTGTAAATGTACATACACGCATAACAAAGAGGAACAACTAACCTAGTGATTGGTCGGTATCGTCGCGTTGACATACTATGTAGACGTTTATTTTCAACAGAAAGAATTTCATTCTGTAGGTGTATCACCAAACACAATTGTGGAAGGGGACAAAGCTGTGGATTTTTCTCAGATTGACTTATGTGTTATTCAACGTGCTTAGTGTTTTGATGCTCTTCCACATACACCCTGAAGCTGGTTGTATTACAATTAAAAGCTTTTCCATTCCGGTCCTTCGTGTTAACGTTTGGTCCAGTCATCGACGGAACATCTCCGAGTTTGTTGTTAGATCCCCGAGTTCTTCTGGTTGTTACTAGTCATTTGTAGGATATCCAAAAAGTGTTAATCTAATGCGACATAGATTATTCTCTTCTGGCAGCATCATCCGTGGTGCTCGATTCTAAGATGAGTATTAGAAACTCCTGTCATTTACTACTTGAGCAGATTAACGAATAAAAAATTTATTCGTAGAACATAATAGAGAATGTAAAACTTATAAAAGAGACATTCAATCTTAAACGGGCCACTTAAAATTCTTTTCAATAAATTTCTAGTATATGAATATGACCATGATGAGCTTGAGAAAGTCTCGTTTAAGAAGTACAGTCTGACTAAACGACTCGACACCCGCGTGTAGAGTATTAAAGAAACCATTACAGTTCTTTACGCGTAAGCGACAGACAAAATATAAGAAGCAGATTGGAAGGAGATTTAACGCCTTTTCATAAAGTCTTAGGTTATTGATCTCAACGGCAAAAATCATTTTTTCGAAGTGGCGCCCAAATTATGACAGATTTTATTGTTTCCAAATTTGCTTCAAAATACTTCGTATAGTGTGCTTTTATCATCTAAGAAGAAGTTATGGCCAAAAACTTTCGGGAGTTACTAAGAGTCTTTTGAAACTATAAGATATGGATGCGCACGTATAAAACGAAATAAGCCGTGGAATAAGCAAAAGTTTAAAACTACTTGTATGGTGCTGTGTAATTAATATTAAAATCTCTTAAATAAATAAATTAGATAAATCTTACAATTAGTTAATTTAGTAAACAAAAATTTAGTTAGAAGTACGAGAGATAAAGAAACCACGTGGGAATGAACAACCCAGAACATTTGGTTCCAGAATTTCATTTTATATGCCATTGGAGTATGAAAATGCATGTGCTCGCATTTTGGTGTTGTCAAAAACATGGGGAGTAGGGAAAATTGGCCTTTACTTATAATGAGCTTGTTGCCCTTGTAACTCCGGCGTTAGTTTTCTTAGACTTACTGTACTTACAGCAAAAATGACTATAATGTACTTCAAAAAAAAATCTGTTGGGTCTTTTTTTGTCGCTGAAAATATTTTGTATTTTAAAGCGTTAAAGAGATATAAAAAGAAAACCAAGCCTAACGTCTCTTTTTTTTTAGGTCCAGATCTTGATAACAGCCAATTCATTTCATGACTGAAATATTGCCACTAATTGGATGAACTATTAAAGTAACTTAAACTGTTTAAAGGAACTAACACCGGAGTTATAAGGTCTTTAAATTGGTGCTAGCTAAGGGGCGATCTCTCACCCGTCATGTTGTTGATAAAACCAAAATGTGAAAATATGCTTTTTTGTATCCCCAAGAGCATAAAGGGTTCCTAGAAATAAATTTTCTGGCGCGCTTCACCCCACATGACCTTTTTATCTATTGTACCTACAACTTCTAACTGAATTCTTTGTTTATTAAATTAACTATAAAACTAAAATGACTATATTGTTCTATAGCTTACTTCGTTTTGTATCTTAGTAACTGTTAAAAGGTAAAAGTACACACTAAAGGGAGTATTTTGAGAAAAGTTTAGAAAAAATAAATACTGTCATAGTTTAAGACATTTGATAAAATTGAAAACATTTCATTTCTGAATTCGTACATTCTGTACGCCCGTCTGTCTGTCTGTTAGTCTGTTGTCATGTTCCCGTAACTTTACAGGGCATGCTATATACGAAATCAACCTAGAATCTTCTCCCGGTTACAAATACATAATCGGTATTTTGATATTGCGAATATTTTTCGAGATAATCGAGATTGAAAATGGCGATTTTTTGACATAGTCTGTCTGTTAGTTTGTTGCCATGTTCTCGTAACTTTACAGGACAAGTTGTATATAAAATCAATTTAGACTCTTTTCCTGATTACAGATACATAATCGATATCTCGAATAGTTTTCGGAATAATCGAGATCGGAAACATTCTTTTTTGTTTTAAAGTTCGTCATGATCATTTTTACTGGTTTACATTGTCTACTTTGGTTGGCGTTTTAAAAGATAATTTTTGCGGCTGCGCTCAAGTTACGTAAGATTTTATGAAAAGATTTTAAATCTGCTTCTAATCTTCTTCTTACTTTTTTTTCCTGTCGTTGAAGCGTAAATAACTATAAGGGTTTCTTTAGTACTCTACACGTGAGTGCCAAGTTTTTTTTTCAGACTGTACCTGTTAAACGGGGCTTTCTCAAGCAGTATCACTTAGCACAAAAACTTAGCTGATCATGATCAAGTCTTCTCTACAAAATTTATTTAATTAAAACATGAATTATCTTATATCTGCTTGCTACATGTTTCTGTAAATATAGTAGTTTTTTAACCATCCTCAGGCAAGAAATAATTCAAAAACTTAAAATATCATATTGTAGAAAAAAAAAGTTATTTTACATTTTTACATTTGTTGCTTCTCCATTGTTAAAAGATAAAAAAATTATTTTTCTCTCTACAACATGATAGTTTAGGTTTTTTGAATTTTTTTTTCGCCTGAGGATGGTTAAAAACTACTAGATTTAACCGAAACATGTAGCGAGCAGATGTAAGATAATTTATATATTAATTGAATAAACTTCGATTATGGTGAATCCTCAAGATCAGAGAAACCTGATCCTCGTGTGTAAATATTTCAGTTCCAAGTTGCTTCTTTTGGGTTTGCACTACTAATGCCCGTGTATCGTTATGTTTATCCAATTCCTCAATTTATTTGACTGACAGCATCTCTTGTTCTGATTCTGATTTCCCTACAGGGAATTCTCAAGGAAATATACTCCTTGATTACCTGTTTATTTAACTCTTTCATCAAGATTTTCTTCGCGAATCTCAGGCTGGACAGTCCTTGTTTGAAGAACGATTCCAAAGAGAAATATCAAGAATCGAACCAGCAAGAGAACGTTTAAGTAATTAATTTACATGTGTGCTTTCGTAACTAATTGCTTAGTGCGCTTGCGTTTTAATAAGTGCCGTCCGTCAGATAAATGTATTACTTAACATAACCAGTTATATAAGTTTCGAATTCTGTATATACAGTGTGTCCGAAAAGTATGGAATATCCTATATATCTCAGTAAATATGCATTTTATGAAAAAATGTTTCCTATAAAAGTTGTTTAGTGTATCGTTTTACATTGCAGGGCAATACCAAATAACTATTTTTAAAAAAAAACAAAAGCGCAACGAATAATGCTTCAATTTTTTTTAATGGGAAGGTATACCTTTTTTGTACTCATTTGATAGAGGATGTTTTTCTCTTTTCAATAATGTGAAACTTTGATACACTTGCATAAGTAAATTTTGATTAAAACGCAAAAAATTGTTTGAATAACGCTGAAAAGTTTATTTATTCATCTGTTAGCTTTCCAGACGCGGTCTTTTAAATTTTCAATATCATCTAGTCACATTATGGTCGGTGTGATACACTTTTGTTTGTTGCAACAATTGAATGCGTCGTAGAAATGTCAGTTAATAACCGAACTGAAGCGAAAAGTTAGTTGTTTAATTAATTTAAGCATTTTGATTAACGTGAGGATAACAAAGTTACAAAAATGCGATTTTCTATGGATCATTTATTAGAAAAACATCGTATCGAAATTTTAATGATGCTGGGATATGGAGACAGAAGAAGAACACAGGAGGAAGTTTGCAATTTGTTTAATAACGTGCACCCCGAATACCATATTTCTCAGTTTACTGTAAGTAAAATTTTGCATAAATTTCATGAGACGGGTTCTGTCAAAGATCGTCCAAAAACGGGCAGACCTAAAGCTCTAAATAATGAACAACTTGAGAATATAATGTTGACTGTCGTGGAAAATCCACATGTTTCTGTTCGACAAATTGCTCGTGAACAGACTTTGAAGAAATCCACTGCACACGAAATTCTAAGAAAGGAAAAGTGGCATCCGTATAAACCTTGTATAGTTCAAGAATTATTAGAAGATGATTTAAATCGAAGATTGCAACTTTGCGAAGAAATAACCCATAGGCTTCAGGAAAATGCAAATTTTCATAAAAATATCCTCTTCACTGATGGGGCAACGGTTTGTTTAGATGGTACCATTAACAAACAAAACACTATTTCCTAATGAACTAGATCCAGATGTACCCCATAACAAAATATGGTTGCAACAAGACGGAGCTCCTCCTCATTTCGGAATTAATGTTTGACAGTTTCTTGATAATACTTTCCCTTATCCATGTCGGTCAAATGGCATACTAATCGTATGTTGACGATAAGGTCCCACATAAGTGTCACAGAATCCTGTTTTTCCAGTGAGAAACGCTGTTGTTTTTCAGAGTTTGCCTGTTGCAACTATTATATTGCTTATAGTCTACCTGACAGATAAACAAACATAAAAAGTACAAAAAAGGTATTTAGGAAGCCAATGCCAAACAGCCCAGACGTCAAATTTGCCTGACTATAAATCAAGCTCAGCAAAACACACACTGTTCTGATCTGTCAAATTAGGAAACTTATTTTGGAGTTTTACAGTTCACAGCGCAATAGCCTTCGCTAGTTATTTCATTAAAAACCGCCAAAAGCTAAAATAAAAAAATGAGCTGACCTTGGCAGGGCTTAGATTTTTATATAAAAAGCAGAAGAAGAACCAAAAAAAAAGATGTTTTCTTAGTAATCGTTCACATATTCTTTATCAGCTCTGTGTTGATATCGTGTGTCTTTGTTTTTTTCCAATTTTAAATAAGAGTGAAAGTTGATCTCTAAACTACTAATCAGAAAGATCTGCTTAGATCAGTAACAATGAAAAGCGGAAAGAGTTGGAAACAATCTGTAATCCCTTATGAGTTGTAACAATTATAATTACCCTCGAACAGTTAGATAGCAATCACCAAGAAACCGGATGCTAGCTTGTGTAGTTAGTTCTTCCTATAAAAAAGATGATAACTATTTTTAGTCATTTGCATTCTTTTCGTTACTATGCTACTGTGATTACGAAAAGCTTACAAATGAAAAATGTATGAAATAGAATATAGTTCGTTGAAGGAAAGAAAAGTTATATTACAGTAGAAAGAAATTCTGCATATTGAAATTAAAATGAATATAACTTTTAGTTTACTAACAATAAGTTTCTTAAAATATTGAATCTTTAGTTTTAGAAGAATTTTCTCGAATAAGCGAGTTTTATTTGCTTCAACAAACAAACTAGCTTTTTCTTTGCCATCTCATGTTAATATCAAAAGAAATAAATAATATCTTAACAAGCAAAATTTGATTAATTGATAAAGTGGATTAGAAACTAATTTCAAATACCTACCACCTTCGCATTTCAACTTGATTCTATTCAATTAGTTATATTAACAATTGGATTCCTGCTAACACGTTTCAGTTTCAATTGAATCTGTAGTAAAACCAAATACATATTATTTTAGACATCCTACATATACTACGTTCATATATAATACACATACATAAATACACAAAACACACACATGAATTATATGTGTTTCCCCTCAGAAGCTGTAGTTTTAGGCGTGTTATGCCATAAATTCAGCTATTCTTATATTCCACTCTTGATATTGAGTGGCGACGGTTCGCTCCTACGCATTCCGTATCAGTAGCAGAGCGAAGTAATCCCCCACACAGCGCCGTTCTAAAATATACAAGCATTGTATGTTCCCATCTTATTCTCC
>VTPC01082232.1:0-10990 GCA_011009095.1 Ignelater luminosus | reverse complement strand
CAACAATACAAGAACATGCGAAGGAATGAGATAATTTCTTAATGTATGTACACACTTGAATAAACTCACATAAACAAACTTGTTTAATTTATCATAACAAACAAAAAAATTCTTTTTGGTGTTAACCCATTAGTAATGTTTACTGATTTTCACCTTTCCTTTTTATTGTGTACGTCGTAGTACCACTGGATTATCTCAGGTTTGAAGATTTAGCACTAAGCCTTTGAAGAATTAATTGTCTAGAAATTTATTGGAACACGTCAAATGCGTGAAATATGATGACTAGTGAAATTCTCAGTTATTATTTTTTATACCTACATGTAACAGGTGTCTGAAAAATTCAGGTTTTAATGTTACGTGTGTAATTGAAAATTAAACAGCATCACCTTTGATGATAACTTGAAGTGTGAATCGTGAATAAAATTAGGTTGATGATAATCATGATTTTAACTCACGACTGTTGTAAAGTCTACGTTTGAATGGTCTTTTACGTTAAGTTATTGGGCGGTACTATGCGATATATTTCTTTTATTATCAAATTATTTATTTTAAATATAGTTAGATTTAAAAATTAAACAAACTTAATTTAGAAAACGATTTATCAGCCAAAACAGCTGAGTTTATATCGCATGGAGCGCCAGATTTGCATTAAAACACGCTCGAAAATTAAATAAAAGTTTTATCATATTTATCCTGTAACACAATTTAGAAACGTTTCTCTACCTCTAGGCGCAATGTTATTTTTTACCAATAACATCTTTTTGCACAATTTCCCAAAGTAGTAATGTTTTTACATATTTGATGCACTTTCTTTTATTACTGGGGTGATTACCACAAACACCTGCAGTTCTCTGTCAGTCTAGTTTTTTTATTTTCTGGTTGTAAATAACAATACCTAAATAATTATAATAATTATAGATACAAGAAATTGTAGTTTCGAATTTCGCACTAAACATATACTAGCATACAATTTATATAATTAGAAAATTTCTTTAGCATATTACCTAATTAATCTTAAATTTCCCGTTATTCCGCTCTTTTTTGAGTTAAGTTTTTTATCTGCTATAATTTATATATTAAATCATCTATTTACAGCAAAATTTATGTCCGTTATTATCTGTTTCTCGTATGATCTTTTTCTAATATAACATAATTATAACCCAATAAATTTTATTTCTTATAAATTTCTACAGTTTCTTAGCTTTTATTTATTAAACTGAAAGTTGAAATTTTAAGTAGTATTGAAAGTAATTTATTTTATTTGTGGGTATACATTCATAAATCCACATACGTGAAATGAACGACGACTTTGCAGAACAATGAACTTTTTTTTATAAAAATAATAAAACCAGTACAGCAATGTTGTTACTATTCATTGTTCTGTTATTAAGTCATTATGTCGCGAATAACTCGAAGGGTCACTAGCACCCTGGCAATAATGTGTGATTAGTTTATTTGGATAAAGAAATTGTTCACTTGCACTTATTGGAATTAATATTGACTGATTGTGAGTAACACTATATTTAAAATTCCTTGGAGATTTATTTACTATTGTCTGATGAGGAAACAATGTCTTGGAAGAGTTGACGTATATACAGTGTATCCGAAAAGTATGGAATATCCTATAAATCTCAGTAAATATGCATTTTATGGAAAAATGTTTCCTATAAAAGTTGTTTAGTGTTTAGTTCTACATTAGAGGGCAATACCAAATAACTATTTATCAAAAAAAAGCGCAACGAATAATGCTTCAATCTTGTTTAATGGGAAGGTATCCCTTTATTGTACTCATTTGATAGAGAATGTTTTTCTATTTTCAGTGATGTAAAACTTTGATACACTTGCATAAATAAATTTTGATTAAAACGCAAAAAATTGTTTGAATAACGCTTAAAAAATTATTTATTCATCTGTTGCCTTTCCAAACGCGGTCTTTTAAATTTTCAATATCATCTAGTCACATTATGGTCAGTGTGATACACTTTTGTTTGTTGCAACAATTGAATGCCTCGTAGAAATGTCAATTAATAACCGAACTGAAGCGAAAAGTTATTTGTTTAATTAATTTAAGCATTTTGATTAACGTGAGGATAACAAAGTTACAAAAATACGACTTGCTATTGATCATTTATCAGAAAAACATCGTGTCGAAATTTTAATGATGCTGGGATATGGAGACAGAAGGAGAACATAGGAGGAAGTTTGCAATTTGTTTAATAACGTGCACTCCGAATACCATATTTCTCAGTCTACTGTAAGTAAAATTTTGCATAAATTTCATGAGACGGGTTCTGTCAAAGATCGCCCAAAAACGGGCAGACCTGAAGCTCTAAATAATGAACAACGCGAGAATATAATGTTGGCTGTCGTGGAAAATCCACATGTTTCTGTTCGACAAATTGCTCGTAAACATACTTTGAAGAAATCCACTGCACACGAAGTTCTAAGAAAGGAGAAGTGGCATCCGTATAAACCTTGTATAGTTCAAGAACTATTAGAAGATGATTTAGATCGAAGATTGCAATTTTGCGAAGGAATAACACATAGGCTTCAGGAAAATGCAAATTTTCATAAAAATATCCTCTTCTCTGATGAGGCAACGTTTTGTTTGAATGGTATCATTAACAAACAAAACACGCACTACTGGTCTTCGCTAAATTCCGGCTGGTATGTAGAAGGGCACACCTAATATCAGCAGAAAGTCAATGTCTGGGCAGGAATTATTGGAACCCAAATTTTGGGACCTTTTTTTATAGAACATAATTTAACAGCGGATGCTTATCTAGATTTTTTAAAATTTGACTTAGTTCCTGATTTAGGTGTTCTATTTCCTAATGAACTAGATCCAGATGTACCCCGTAACAGAATATGGTTGCAACAAGGCGGGGCTCCCCCTCATTTCGGAATTAATGTCCCACAGTTTCTTGATAATACTTTCCCTTATCGATGGATAAGAGAATAGGTGCAGTAGAATGGCCAACTCGCTCGCTCGCTCGTCCACTTAATTTTTTTCTGTGGGGCCATCTCAAAAATAAGATTTATATCGATATGCCTGAAGATATTGAAACTCTAAAAGACCGTATTAGAACAGAGATTAGAGCTATCACACCAGAAACGATTCAAAATTCAGTAAACAAATTTGAAAGATGACTTTATCATTGCCAAGCTGTAAATGGTGCACACTTTGAACACCTTCTATGAACTGTAGAGTGCAGTTATACAAAATTTTCAATTCGTAACAGATGAATATTGAAATAAACTTTCAAACAATTTTTTGCGTTTTAATCAAAATTTACTTATGCAAGTGTATCAAAGTTTTACATCATTGAAAAGAGAAAAACATTCTCTATCTAATGAGTGCAATAAAGGGATACCTTCCCATTTAAAACAATTGAAGCATTATTCGTTGCGCTTTTGTTTTTTTAAAAAATAGTTATTTGGTATTGCCCTGTAATGTAAAACTAAACACTAAACAACTTTTATAAGAAACATTTTTCCATAAAATACATATTTACTGAAATATATAGGCTATTCCATACTTTTCGAACACACTGTATATCACAGTCACTAAGTTTATCGAAACATCTTCTTGCTGTTCGTTTTAGAAAGTTAACAGTTGTAGGGATCTCTAATTTTCTATTTAATTGTTTATTTCTTATACCTATACCAAGGTGCATTAACTGCTATTCTAAGGATTTTGTTTATAGTATTTATAATGTAGATAATAGACATTAGCATTGCTAAGTGAGTAGGCTTCATTAAGTTTGCGGTTTATGTAGGGTGTCCTGTAAATGTCAATAAAGCTTCAGGTAAACATCTTCCTCTATGAGTGCCTATTGCAAATCTGCAAAAAGAAAATTCTCCCGCAGCTTCGTTTTCTTGTACAAGTATAGGCAGAAGTTAACATCTTTAACGTTGAATAAACAGAAACCAAGTAATCGGATCCAGATTAGTCATTATCGATTCAACAAATGAACTTGTTGAAATAATACTTACCGTTGATAAAATCAGAACTGTTAGATTTCTCTTTTTGAAGATGGTATTAAAAATCAAATTCTTACCAAAACATAGATGTAACGAACATGCAAGTCTTAGATGTCCTGATAAATCTGATGAAATAAATAAATCTTTAATTTCTTGTGGTATTTAGAGTACTTTTTCCTTTACTGTGTTTTTGAGTAGTTAGTGAATTACTTATTTATCCCGTTCCTGTTCTTATTAAATTTGTTTTTACATTTTGGTTCTGGTATTCGAATAATTTTCGTTGCGTTTTGTATTTCTAAAGATTTAGTTCGGCTTTCCTTTGTTTTGTATTCAGTTAATATCTTTAATTTAATGTCATAACGTTTTGTTTTCTCTGAGGCTTGTTATGAAATACGCACTTAATGAATATGTTAACATGATTTAGATTTTCGGTGGATGTAATGGTAATTACGGTAACACTTTGATACAGTAACCTTACCAATGCATTTATATCCATTCAGAGAATCAAAAGACACATGCGGAAGGCCTCTCCGATGCCAAACACTTAAAAAGTGTTTAAAAAACTTCGAAAATCGACCATCTTGACAGTTCACTAGCAAAACGACAGCGTACCAACCGACAGTACCACAACCCAAATTCCCTAAATCACCTGGAGAACATTGACCTCGCGCAAACATGGGTGAATTCATTTAAAAAATAAACGTTTAATTGCTTCTAACCTAACCACACCCTCGCTTCGGCCCCTTGCCTATAACATTTCTACAAGCGTCATGTTGCAGTAGGGGGTTGGTAGTGTGTGCAACAGCTGATTTAGTTGCCAACTTCGTTGTTTCTATCGTGCAACATAACCTAAGATGTGCCTAAGAATCGTGTTTGTTTTTCGTCGGTTTCGCCAAGATTGGATTAATTTACTTTACATCCGGCCACCTAATTGCGTTCTGTGAGTAATTCTCTACCTGCTAATACTAATAACTCGTTCTCAAAACGTCGTTTTCCTAGGAATAGCTGTATCGAACAATTGCCGTAATTACAATAAAGCAGTTGTAGCACGAGCAAGAAAATGTTGTAAAGCTAAAGGAAGACAATTTGAACATTTGGTTTTAATTGAAATAACACAATTTAATATTGTTAATTTAATCGTGATCAAACGGACAACGAACTGGCGCGGACACGGAACTTTCAAATATACAACATGGAATGTTAGAGGTATTAACGGAAAGGAGGTGGAGTTTGTGAAAGAAATGGAGAAAAAAACTGGAGTGCAAATCTTGGGTATTATAGAGGAAAGCCAATGCTGCAAATGAATACACAAAAATGAAATCCTTATATATACTCTGGAGTGGCAAGGAGAGAAAAGACTCAGGGCTGATTCATAATGACCAAGCAGATCTTGCAGAGAGACAGACAGAAATCAACGATATTGGTGCCAAAGGCACCGGTTTTAGAGGTCGTTCAACCTCTCTCCAGCCCGATGGAAAATGATGGGCCTAAACGCAGCGTCCGTTATTCGGTTGAAGATGGAATTCTGAAGTCTTCGTCGTTAGGCAAGGCAGTAAAGTAGGCTTGAGAGGCGATTGGAGTCGGTGTTGATGTTGATGGCGCTATGGAATGGTTGCATTCGAGGAGCCTCGGGCTCGAATTTTAACAATGGCGGTGGAGTTGGAGTTGCTGGTACCTGCCCCCCTCCCAGAGCAGGGTTGGCAGACGAGGCTGAGAAAACTGGAACTCTACCGGGCCCTACACCCCGGACCTAAGCGAAGGGCACCGGTAGATGAAGTTGGCTACTACTACCCGCCCTCCCGTTCGGGTGTCGAGTAGCCGTTGTAGTTAGCTGCCTACGTTTCAACTTCAGTGCATCACCCATAGACGGAGACCGGGTCGACTGCCTCGCTCTCAACTGAAGAAAGGCCGAACACGAAATTAGCTTTCATTGTACTATACGGCCCTGATGAGGACGCAACAGCAGAGGTGAAGGATTCTTTCTATAACAGCTTCAAATAGTCTATGAAAGCATTCACAACGAAGTTATTGTTATGGACAATTTAAATGGAAGGATAGGATGTGACCCTAAAAATTATGGCGGAGTGCTTGATAGACACGGAGAACACACAGAAACAACAACTGAAAACAATTGCTTCAGTTCTGTTTGGCGAATGACATGACGTAGTCATTCTAAGCTCCATGTTACCCCATAAGATGATACACAACTATACCGGTGTGGAATCTGCTGGAAACAAAAAATCTGTCATCGATTATATTATAGTGCTCCGTAGTTATTCAACCTCATCAGGGCACTTGAGTAATAAGAGAAGAAAAATAGGCAGCGATCACAATTTTGTCGTTCTTACTAGAACTAAAGCTCAAAGTGACACTGACACTGGTAAAGTAAGAAAGAAGAGGACTTGCCCAAAGAGGAGATCTGCTCATATAAGCTAAAGGCGCCTCAGGTCACATTGTTCTTCCTAGAGAAGCTAGTGGAAAAGGCTAAGGAGTTGGCAAAACTTCCAACTACCGTCCTGATAGCGACATCAGATGTGTGCGGAAGCGTCCCTGTGATACATTGGTGGAGTGATGAAATTAAAGAGAAAGTGAGAAAAAAAGCAGTTGTGGAAAACGTATCTACTAAGCAAAACCCAACAATCCTACAATAGTTACAAAAAGCAAAGACTGAAGGTCAAGCAGGTAGTAAAAGTCTCAAAGGAAAGGAATTTGGAAACATTCTAGAATAGAGTTCTGAGGAAAATCGGAAACTGTTTCACAAAGTGATAAAGATGCGTAAGGAGACAAATGGAGACTGTCCTCTAAGATTTATAAAGAGCAAAGATGGAGCTATACTTACAAAGCCGGATGAGATCATGGAAAGATGGAAGGAACACTTTCAGGAGCTCCTGCATAATGATACTGTGACATGGGAAGATAACAAAGAAATTGAAACAGACAGCTGACCAGCAATCATTCAGACGCAGCCCCGAACCATGTTAAGGTATAGAAACCTCTGGCCAAGGTTAAGTTGCAGTTGGAAAGGGTATGCTTCACAGAGTGTTTACACTCGCTTGGGAGACATCCCCAATCCCGAAAGACTGGCAGCTTTCAGCTACTGTACCTTTATTTAGAAAGGGAGATAACTGTGAATGCAGTAACTATCGAAGTATCTCACTACTCAGTGTATCCGGAAAGATCTAGGGACGTATACTGGAGAAGAAGCTAAGAACACAAATGAAGGCAAAACTGGAGGAAGGTCATTGCGGTTATCGACCTAACAGAGAGACTCAGGACACCAAAAAGCTATAGAGTATAATAAAGAACTTTACTTGTGCTTTATTGATATCGTGAAGGCGTTTGACTGGGTACCTTGGGGACTCATACGGAAAGCCCTGAGAAGCGTTTCAAACAAACTGACCAAGAAAATTAAAAGCTTCTATCAGAGCTGCAAGATTTAGAGCAAGTGCACCAATTTAAGCATCTAGGTGTGTGAATTTCTAGTGGCGGAAAGCTCGGCACTAAAAAAAAATGCCAGGATTTTAGCAGCGGGTAGGATGCTGCACTCTATCAGGCCTAAGTTCCTGAGGAGACAGAAGGTCAATGGGGGTACAAAGCTTGCAGTGTACAGGATAACATTCCTACCCATTTTCACCTACGGCTGAGAAGCATGAAGCCTCACTAGCAAGTTTGAAAGCAGAATCAAAGCGGTCGAGATGAGGGGCATATTTGAGTGAATAGCTGGGAAAACTAGAACAGATCGCATCCGATACTCAAAAATCAGGACAGATCTCGAAGTGGACCTTCTGTTGGACAAGATGAGGGCATCCCAGCTGAGATGGTTTGGCCATGTCCAGCACATGAAGACTCCGGGTACCCAGGATAAGCAATTGAGGCGAGGTGGAAGGACCACCTGAGCTGACAACATGAGCTCTATCCTAAGAGTCCACGGTTACGTTTGAGGTCAAGCTGTCCAGCTAGCTCAGGACAGGTCAGCCTTGCAGGCAAGTTCAAATTTCTGTTTTTGGTTTGTGTGATGAAACTAAGTACGTTGGGACATTCGTGTTTTCAATTCTGGCATCTTAAGAGACTGAGGAAGGCTACTACCTGAAGCTTTATTGGCATTTACAGGACACTCTAAATGGCATACCCTATAATAAATTTTCTGCCCAAGAAAATTCCTAGGTATTTTACTGCTTGACCAGAAGCATTCCAGTCGATTTCATGATTATTAATGCAAATTTTTTAAGAATTGTTAGGTCGTCTAAGAGTAATGATTTTACATTGACATTTATCTGGATTTATAGCAAGTAGGGTTGCCACATTTGATTTTCTAAGAATATATGAGAACATGAATAAAAATATATAAGATTGCAGAAAAATATATAACATTTTATTTTGACAAAAAGTTGAATAAATATAGTGTGCTCAATTTATTTCGCTGCTTGTAGGTAGGCAACACATATAGCAAATCACTGAATCTCATATGTAACCTTTTTTAAAAGGCAGTAGTTTTTATATTGATGGCAATTACTGTACTGTTGAACGGCCGGTAGTTGTTGAATGAATAGTAATTGTTGTCAGGGCCGGCTGGAAGTTTTGCGGGGCCCAGGGCAGCAAAATTTTGCGAGGCTCTTAAAATAAAAAAAGAAGAAACTGCTTTTTCAAACATAGTCTAATTTGTTTATTTTAAGTATTTAGAAAAAAATAGAAATTTTATTTGTTTTGAACATATTGATACAAAGAATTAATTATTTTTCTCTCAAGGCGCTGGGCCCTGGGCAGTTGCCCCACAAACCCGGCTCTTAAACGGCCCTGATTGTTGTGATGGTATATACTGAACGGATGGAATACTTAGAGATGGATGAATAACGGACTGAATTGGTGTTGGTACGGACTACTATACTGTTGACTATAATTACGGATTGTGTCGTTATAGCACTGGCGGGTATGAAAACAGACGGTATGGTACTCAATCCTGGACTAATTTTAGCATCTTTTCTGTAAATATGTACACCATTCAGCATTTCTTCAGCGGTTCCATCTTGACTCAATTTATACTTTCCCAATTAGATCTTCCTTTTTTAAAATTTCTTTAAGTAACTAAAGATTAAAGTTTAGTTTTACTAAATATAAATAAATTTTTGTAAACATGACAAGCAATTAAGACTAATAATTTTTGATTTTTTGATTTCTACAGCTATCCCTTTTAAAAATTGGAGACTACGTTTTGTAATCAGAAAACTATCTATGATACTGGACAGATACATCGGACTCTTTGCTTCTGGCAAACTCAGCAGAATGGACAAAAAAAAGAATTCGGAAATAGTGGATTCCGTGGTCCAGGTAGTTGCCGACGGCTTCACTATTTCTAATTTGTGTTTGTTCGGCATCTCTCAACAAAGACGGTATCTGCTCTTCTTGACAAAGTCTCTTCTGAACAAGACAGTCCCTGCTTTAACAGCTCTTCGGAACAGTTAGTCCTTGCTCGAGCACCAAAATCGCAGATTATTATTCGCAATTCAAAATATGCGACGCTCTCTTTCCGTGCGGGAACAGAACAGGATCGCTTGGTTCCGGCACTCGGTGCAGAAATACCCATTCTGACCGCATTTCCAACAAATCGTCCCTGGTCTTGGCACTGGTGCTTTGGTCGCCATACTGGACTGGACGTTTTGGATCTCTGGCGGTTGTGTGAGATGGGTATGCTTCGGCTGGCTGACTTCGACTTCGGCCTGGTGAGTTTTGATTATGGCCATAGCTTTGATCTGAGCTCTTGATGGAGCCCCTCGTAGTTTTGTACTGCGCGGATGAAGTCCGAAATATCTCGGCTATCACTCCGACGAAGGTACAATTGGTAATACGGCAGGAGGTTACGGTGTAGCCAGAACACTTTTTGCTCTTTGGTCACACCTCTATGCCTTCGGATGAGACTTTGCATCTCAATAATGTATTGCACAGCCGATTCGTTCTCGCGTTGCGTACGTCGGCTTTTAGATTAATCCGGTAATCAGACGGCAGGTAGAAGTCGTTGAAATCTTGGACAAAGTCCGTCCACCTTCTTCATTGGGTCTGGTTGTTCCGGTACCAGTACAGGGTTCTGGCAATATTACTTACAATAAGTAAACAAGGAACATTAGCAATGTCAAAAAAGACTTGTTTTCTTAGCCTTTTTCAACTGTTCCAACAATACGTTAAAGTTGGTGTGTGGTCGAGTGTTGAGATTTAAAGCCAAATTGAAAGCTTAGTAAAGTTATTTATCAAGCGTGTATTTAGTCGCCAATGGATAGTTGTCCAAATAGTTTTGATAACAGTGGAAGCAGACTGATTAGTCTGTAACTAAACATTCTGTGTTTATCTTTCCCAGTTTTATGGAAAACTAATATTTCTGCAAGCTTCAATATTTGTGGAAACTAAACCAAACGTAGGCAAGCATTATGAACAGCAACTAAATGTGCTTTAGCTTTGGAAGGAAGGTGTTTACATACTATGTTGGGAGCTACCTCGTATCTTGAAGAGTTTTTCTTGATATTTAATCTGGATCCTTGCTCATGGACTACACGCGTTGATATGGGATCTATTTGTCCTGGTACATGCAAAAAATGTTCGTGTATACAATTGATAACTTTATGCTCAAGATTTCAAAATAATTAGCATGCATCTGTCGTAGAAACTTTATTGTCTTCATGTAAAGAGTTGTTTGTCTTAAAATCCTCTTTACAGCTTTTAACATTGTAGGGTCTCTAGGGCTGAAGTCGTGTATGCATTCAAAGGTTTTGTAACATGGTTTTGTGTGGTAATTCGCAGGCGTCTGATTTGTGTTTTTCTTTGATTAAGTTTAATGTATTAGTAGGAGGATGCATACAATCTTTATTCCGACTTCTGGAAAACTATTAGATACTTTTATTGCTTTTAGTGACAAATCTATATTATCATTTATTTGTTCTTTGGTTACAATTTAACTTGGACGTTTAATTTCCTTATTTAGCATTTCTTGAAATTTATCCCAATTTGTCTGGACGAAAAA